>JASAMZ010002060.1:0-25818 GCA_030248115.1 Linhomoeus sp. GSCO2_2 | reverse complement strand
ATCAGCACAGCCAGGCAGAGAAGGTTGTTGGCCGCGGCCCAGAGGTCTAGAGCAACGCCCGTGAAGACCGTAGTCGGAATGCACAGGAACACTCTTGTGTCATCGAATGGGCCTTTCAGTCTGCAACTGGACAATCGATGAAAGTTGTCGATTGGTTATTGTGCACGAATGCACGGTTATAGTGGTTATTGTAAATGGTCAATGCATGGTTAGTGCATGAACGTGTATTGTGCAGTGGTCAATGGTAGCTGGTTATGCAATGGTTATGGGATGGTCAATCGTTATTGTGTATGCTCAGTGCATGAATGCACACTAGTGGACTCGCCCATACAGATGACGATGTGTAGTCCGCGAACTTTTTTGTCCAGCCGAAGTAAAGCACGTGACAGATGGCGTCAGGTAGAGTCGATGTCGCCGATTGCGGATCCGATGAGATTAGCTGTTGCTATTTTCAGAATGAAGGTGGGTGTAACGTTTGAAGTTTGAAATTTTTCGACAAATTATCTCTATTTGCAATGTTACGGTGCTTACGGGGCATATCAAGTGCTAAAGCACCGTAGTCTGCTGAATAGACGCCAACTGAGAGTATAAGAGCGCCGTTTTGAGAAGCGCTGTGATGCGACAGCATGGCGTAGGCGGGAAAGCCGCCGGATCGCGCGCAAAAACGTGCGAGCCGACCGAGGTTCGATCCTCGGCGACCATTTTGCTGTTTTGCTGCGCTTTATTCTGGTTTTGTCATTTACGTTTTGACACCGAACAGCCGAACAATTATCGGCGTAGGCTTCTGGTTTGTTCACGTCAGCAAAATGTTTTACATAACCTTAAATCGCTGTGTCCAATGCTAGCGGTAGCGAGTTTCGTTGAAGACTATACCCACGCTCACACCACCACGATTGGCATCTTGTCACACGATGGCGTCGATAACACCCAGCGAAGTCTTGGCGTCCGTTTCTGTTGCTGAGTCATTGTCGTAGTCGCGTCCGGTTGCTCCAAAAGTGGGCCAAGTTGTTTGCCGAGTTCAGCAGACGCTAGCAAGTTTCCATGTTTGGCAAGTTTTTTTGTTGGATGTGAGGATTTCACACAGCTAGTAACTTTAGATGAACGGCGTCGTATCATGCCGATAACATGTAGCGAACGCGGCGATATCACTGATCACTTAGATCAGCTGTACAGACAACCGTATCGTGGTAATAGCTGCACTTGGTTTATACCAGACGTTCTCAAGCTAATTTCTCCAGATGCGGCTAATGATGTGTATTAAGTTCACTATGCTGTTCACCAAGATGTGACAGACACAAAGTATAGGTTGAACTTTTTACACACACAGCTTGTTAACGCAGAAATCGCTCTAACTCGCTCAGCGTGCGTCGTACGGAGACGATCTTGGGTTGGTTGGATAGCTTTCGACTCACTGATCATTTGTTCTTCTATTGGTCGAAACTCAAAAGTTTGAATTTCGGGAGCTACAGTAACCCAAAGGTTTAAAACGCAAAACTTATCTAACTCTCTCGTCTTCCGTCATAGAGAGACGATCTTGAGTTCGTTGAATAGGTTTCGGCACGCTGATAATTCCGTTAAGAGGAGTCGAAATTCAAAAGTTTGAATTGCGCGCGCTACAGTAACACAAAGGTCCAAAACGCAAAACGGCTCTAACACACTCGTCTTACGTTATAGGGCGGCGTGCGATAGGTCAACTGAAAGGTCTCGACGTGCTATTTCACTTGGCAAGACTAGAAATTTTGTTAATTACGCAAACACGCAGCACGAAAAGCGACATTCTCGCGTTTTAAGCATAGAAATCGCTCTAACTCGCTCAGCGTGCGTCGTAGAGAGACGATCTTGAGTTGCTGGATAGATCTTGACTCACTGATCATTTGTTTTTCTATTGGTCGAAACTCAAAAGCTTGAATATCGCGAGCTACAGTAAGCCAAAGGTTCAAACCGCAAATCAGCCCTAACTCGCTCGTCTTACGTTGTAGAGCGGCATTCGTTCGACCGTTTGAAAGCTTACGTTGAGGCAGTTGTTGAACGGTCATTCCTAAAGAAATAGTTTTTTTAAATCCTTGTCTTACGAACAACTTTGTCTGCTAAAAAAAATTAATCCCGGGCGATCCCAATGTTGCCTTGCAACAACCGCTCAGAAATGCGTGTGTCTTGCTCAAAAAATTAATCCCGGGCGATCCCAATGTTGCCCTGCAAGAACCCCTCAGAAAGGAGCGTGTCAGAAGTAGCGCGTGAATAGTGGACTCCGGGCGGGCGCGCGTCATATCGGAAAGGCTTCAAAATACTTTACAAAAGTATCCACTCTTTTACTCTTCCACTTTAAAACACTCACAAACCACTCTGTATTAATAAAACAACTCAACTTTTTTAAAACAGCTTGTTGCGCTGTGATCGGAGAATGCCGCTTTCTATGCGAGAAGGTGCCACACAGCTCATCTCATGCGAACTTGAGTAAAGGGCGCCTACCTACTGTATGTACGTAGGTTGTTAGTCGAGTCGGAACGCCCTTCAGTAGCCTTCTGACTAATTGGGTCCGTGTTCTTGCACTGTAGTAGGCGAGCTGGAAGTCAGTCATCGGAAGCGGAAGGAGTGCAATTTCAACTGGCTTCAAGTCGCATCGCAATAACAGCAGGTTGGAATTGGATTGGGCGACGGTGCGACGACTTGCAAGGGACAACTAGAGCGCTCAAGCGCAACGCAAGTGTTGGTCGGAACGCGAAGTGTTTTGCTAGAGTCATTTACCCTCTCGCAATGCTTACACAAACCGTGCACTACTGTTACGCAAGGCGTTTGTTAATCCGGTGCCGATTTCAGTGCTTATAGTATGTATGTACCTGCTACTGTTTCTCGATGCGCAGAGCGATTGCTCGCAAGCGACACCGACCTTGAACAGTCGTCGGCAGACACAATAACAAACCAACCAATTGTGTTTTCCAACTCGCACCGCTCGGCGTCTCGCTCGCAAAGTTCGCTCGCCCGGACGGGAGGCGCTGTGTTCTGCGCGTCGCGCGCGACGCGATTATCAATCACCCAGGATCCACGCGCGCCCAGAACGCAAGCGCGGGAGCGCAAACGGTCCGGTTGTTTCATGCGCGAGAGATCGTTGCCGCGTCTCTCGCTTGGCTGTCGCAACGAAGGTCGTTCGCTGCTGCGTCGGCGGCGACAAAAGAGCGCGCCTTACTGCGGACCGCGCCGCGTGCTTGCACCTGTGGTCCCCAAGTGCAACCCTCGTGAGACTTGAGTGCAAACGACTCGCCAGTCCTTTGGGACCTCTCCAATTCTCCGTCTTTCTTCTCGCGCGCAGTAGAACAGCCCCTCTCCAGCAGCTTCAATCGATATGGCGTCCACCGGCGGCGGCAAGGCCTCGGCCGAGATCAAGAGCTTCTACCAGCTGGTCAAGTCGGCGCCCAAGGGGCGCTTCACGGGCGTCAACCGCCACTATACAGTGGAGGACGTGCTGAAGCTGCGCGGCAGCCTCCAAATCGAGTACACATGGGCCAACCTGGTGTCGACGAAACTGTGGCAGTCACTGCACACGGAGCCGTATTTGCCGGCCCTGGGTGCCCTGAGCGGCAATCAGGCGGTCCAGATGGTCCGCGCGGGACTCAAGGCCATCTATCTCTCGGGTTTGATCTTCTGGTTTGTCGTGGAGTTCAGTAGATTGATGAATTCAATGTAGTATATGTAGATTTAATTTAACTTTAATTTAATTTAATTTAATTTAATTTAACTTAATTTAATTTAATTTAATTTAATTTAATTTAATTTAATTTAATTTATTTTATTTTATTTTAATTTAATTTAATTTAATTTAATTTAATTTAATTTAATTTAATTTAATTTAATTTAATTTAATTTAATTTAATTTAATTTAATTTAATCTAATTTATTATTTAATTTAATTTAATTTATTATTTAATTTAATTTAACTCAATTTAACTTAATTTGATTTGTTTTACTATAATTGAATCCAACTTATTTTGATTTGCTTTAATTTAATCCAATTTAATTTAATTTAATCTAACTTAATTTAATTTATGTTAATATAATTAAATGAAATCGTATTAAAAAATTTTATTTAGACTACTTATAGAATTGCGTACATACCTACAGGCTGGCAAGTGGCGGCCGACGCCAACCTGGCAGGGGAGATGTACCCCGACCAGAGTCTGTATCCGGCCAACAGCGGCCCAGAGTTGGTCCGGAAGATCAACCGGTCTCTGCGGAGGGCCGACCAGATCGAGGTCGCCGAGTCCGAAGTCATGCAGCCGCAACGAGACTGGTGCGTAGGCACGTATGGTACCGGGTCATTCGAAACTCCAGACCACCCCCCCCCCCCTCTCCACAGCACGCTGTTTAAAAGATAGCGAAGTCATACTTGCACCCATGGTAGCCTACTGTCTTCACTACTCGGATGCGAAAATTCAGCACTTCGTCTTAACCCATGCGTAAATGCAAAAGCGTGAACGCGTAAACGCAAAAGCGGTCGCGATTACTGCTATTCCTCCTGGGGGCCATCGCCATGGAGAAGAGGGTCGCCATCAGCAGAAGTCTGATTGGCAATCCAGCTTTGATTGTTCACTACGCAAGATTAGTGCGAACTACGAAACTCGTTCTTGCTTCATTTTAAGGCTTACGGTGTTCCCTTTGAAATGTTATTTCGCCAGCCGCCATAGAGCGTCCCACGCGCGAGCCGCAGTCGCCCAAAGGTGGTTCGGTCGTCAATTTTGACCGATTTTGCGTGTGGGTTGAGATCGAGTGCCTAACTTTGGCATCCGAGTTGTGAAGACATTAGGCTACCATGTGTGCAAGTATGACTTCGCTACCTTTTACACAGCGTACTGTGGAGGGCGGGGGGGGGCGTCTGGAGTTTCGAAACACCCGGTACTCTCGAATCGACGATAGAGCCTAAGTAATGCGTCGATGTTGAGTTTGACAACAAAACAACGCATGCAAATAGCAGGAGGCCTTCGGCCCAGGCTCGGAGCTGTCACCGAGTGCCTCTCAGAAATGACCAGTTGCATTTATATTCATCCAAAATTCGAGTCTTTGACAAGTTTGAATGAGTATTTGATGTGTCTGAGAAGTGTCCGGTCGACGGCTACCACGTCGAGTCGAAAACCCCCCAAATCTGTCTTGATGCAGATGCAGTACGTCACTTACACACAGGGTGGCCAATAGAAACTTAAACTAGTTTCAGTTACAATCAGTTAACTAAAACTGAATCGAAACTGGCACGGACTCCATAACTGAAACTGAAACTCACGGTTTAGTTTCAGTTATTTGAATGCCAAATTTACCAAAACTCAACAGATGTTCACAAAATTCCTGCCAAGTTTTACAACAGATGAAGAAAATCTTTTGTTCATATTTGTGTAGGTCAAAATATTCAAAGAAACTATCTGAAGCTTAGACTTGGCTTCTAAGTCCACTAAATTTCAACCACCAAGACATGATTTGAGCAATTCGTCATGATTTTCTGGGCCTTGCCTTCAATAACTGAAACTCAGTTTCAATAACTGAAACTCAGTTTCAATAACTGAAACTCAGTTTCAATAACTGAAACTCAGTTTCAATAACTGAAACTCGGGATCCGTGCAGAGTGAGTTTGGATCTTTGCAGGTTCAAGCCCATCATCGCTGACGCCGAGGCCGGCTTCGGCGGCTCCCTTAACTGCTTCGAGCTCACCAAGATGTACATCGAGGCCGGCGCCGCCGGAGTTCACTTCGAGGACCAACTTGGTAGGGTACGGCCTAGATGTACAGTACGACACGAAAGCTCTTGGCGGTCAGACCCATTTTTTTGTAAACATGGGCCCCATCCAAACGGAGTCCCAACGTCGAAATAGATCCATGAACGTTTCAGTGGCTTGGTCCGCTCTTGGGATTGAGTGTTGGTGTATTCCGAAACGGCCAACTCGAACTGTGTCTGACATATAGCAAGCAGTTCATCTTTGGAAGATGCCGGATAGTGTTTTGTGGCGCTCTGAGTTCCAGGACCCAATGTGCCCCCCCCCCCAAATCATAGCGTTGTCTCTGGCTAACTCTGAATTCAGCGCCTCTTCTGATGGTGAGAGGGGGAGGAGATGGATTTATTGACGCATCTACCGTATACAACATCGAGTCCGATGGTGCCGTACACCTCTGCAGGCTCAGAGAAGAAGTGCGGCCACATGGGCGGCAAGGTGCTGATCCCCACCAGCGACCACATCCGACACCTGAACGCGGCCCGTCTAGCGGCCGACGTCTGCGGCGTCCCAACGGTCATCGTCAGTAGAACGGACGCCGAGGCCGCTCGTCTACTGACCTCGGACATCGACGAGCGCGATCGCCCCTTCATCGACTACTCGCTGCCGAGAACAAGCGAGGGATTCTACAGGCTCAAGGTACATATGTGCAGTGGGCATAACTAATTTGATTTGTTAGAGGCCGCAAAGTTGCACAGCATTGCTAAACTACGCAGAGCGTGCGTGCGTAGCGCGATTTTGGGGCAATAGATCGGAACGCCGCCCATGTACAATGAAATTTAGGAAATATTTTCAATATGTGTACAAAGCGATTGGATTGTGTGCAGAATATACCGTGCATCATACAGCAAAGTATTGAATGACAATGCCCACTCTAACTGAAGGACGACGGGCTGGAAGCGTCCATAGAGCGGGCCATCAACTGCGCCCCCTTCGCCGACCTCATCTGGATGGAGACCTCGGTCCCCAGCATCAGCGAGGCTCGCGCCTTCTCCGAAGGAGTGCTCAAGGTACGGTCTAAGAGCCAGTGGGTGTTCTGTGTTCTTTCCGTTTGTCAGCAACATGTGCTAGCATGCAAAGTTTCTACAGTTGGTCGCAAGACAAGTGAGAGGTCTGAAAGAAAGAGACACCAACAGGTGCTGTAGGGCGGAGCAATGACTTCCATAATACGCACCCCTCATGCGTCCAATAAGCGCCCCCCCCCCCCCCCCCACCGAAAGCATTTTAAAAGACTTCTATCGATGGAGAGGGGCGCTTACTGGAGCGTGTGCGGTACAATACTGTAGTAACGTGTGTTAGGTAAGGTTCGAGAGCCGCGCGTCTCTTTCAAGTCCAGATGTGGAAGCGCACGGCTAACGCCATCGCGCCGCGTGGACAACGCAAACTCCACGACTTCTACACTTCTACAAAATCATTTTCAGGTCTACCCCAACAAGATGCTCGCGTACAACTGCTCTCCCAGCTTCAACTGGGCGGCGAATCTGAAGAAGAAGGACGTCGAAGTCTTCCAGCAGGAGCTGGGCAAGATGGGCTACAAGTTCCAGTTCATCACCCTGGCCGGCTTCCACGCCAACAACTACGGGGTGTACAATCTGGCGGTGAACTACAAGGAGCAGGGCATGGCCGCCTACACGGTGCTGCAGCAGGCCGAGTTCGAGGTGGGTTGACTC
Organism: Linhomoeus sp. GSCO2_2; assembly: GCA_030248115.1. Lineage (NCBI taxonomy): Eukaryota > Metazoa > Nematoda > Chromadorea > Monhysterida > Linhomoeidae > Linhomoeus > Linhomoeus sp. GSCO2_2. Next base: position 18,399 of record JASAMZ010002060.1, on the reverse strand, counting down.
TAACTTGTAATTGATAACAAAACGAGCTGCGCGGTTTCGCGATCCGTCTGCGCAGCCAAGACGCTGAAATTCTAATACGCGTTCGACTGTGCAATTCTGACAATTGGGCAAAGAGAAATTTCACAGATTCAGACAGGAGCATGAATTGGAGTCTAACTCGATGTCTGCATTAATACAAAGTACCAACTTTTGCGTTTAGTGGTTTGTAACCGATTTGACTAAACTTGGTGGATAGATCGGTAGAAGGTACAGAGACGAGTGTTTCTTCCACTTGGTATGACGTCACGTCAATTTTGCCCAAAGTGTGTCAAATCTCATGACCGAGAATACATACACGCAATTCTGTCCTGTTGTGGATGTGACATGGTTTCAAATCCAAAACCTGTTGGAATTTCTCTCTCGTAGGTGCAACTCGTCTCAAACTCGCTTTGTCCTCCGTAAATCATAACACCAACTAAGCTTTGGCGAGTTTGGTAATACCGTAGTCAACCTTCGATTCTTTCGCAGGCGGAGAAGCTGGGCTACACGGCCGTGAAGCACCAGCGCGAGGTGGGCACCTCCTACTTCGACTTCGTCGCCCGCGCCATCCACGAAGGCGACGCGGCCACCTTGGCTCTGGAGGGTCGGTCATAATTAGTGTTTGCTTGTATGGCATTTTCAGTGGTATTTTGAAATTCAGGCTCCACGGAGGAGGCGCAGTTCAAGACGAAGGTCACCGAGCCGTCCGCGCCCAGAGCCGACGAGATCGTCACGGTTCGACCACTCCGTTTGCGCGCATTGTTCTCAGCTGTATGAGAAGGTCCCACCGTAATGACGCCAATAGCCCACCCCCCCCCCCCCTCCGATTTCACACAACCCAATAGAAGAGGGCGTATTGGAAGATTTGCGGTGGTATGTTTTCGCGGCCAGACCCAGGAGAGGGCAAATACACCAGTGAGCCCACTACTCACTTCTCGCCTCTTCTCACTTCACCGGCGCCTCCAAAGCCGAGTAGGGGGGGGGGGGTGTTACTGTAGGTAGGCCATACGGTGCCTTATCACTTCATTGTCAGCTCACGATGCCCGACACGCCCGAGCACTCTGAGATCCTGACGCCGGAGGCGCTGACCTTCATGGTGGAGCTGCACAGGCGCTTCGACGCCAAGCGTCTGGAGCTGCTGGCAGACAGGGTGGAGGTGCAGTCGCGCCTGGACAGCGGCACCTACTACCCGGACTTCAACCCCGACACCAAGTACATCCGCGGCGACGACGACTGGAAGATCACAAGTGCGTTGGAGCATGAATTTGGAAGCGACGTGGATTGGGGTTCGGCAATTGGTTTTTTCGCCGCGCCTCAGCGCGGCGAGGTGTATATATACGGATGACAATGTCTGTGTGTCTGTCCGTCGCACAAAAGTAAGATATGTGGCGTATGTGGCCAAGTAGAGTCAAGGTCGCTGAATATGGATCCGATGTCCGTTTCTGTTGCTAATTTCCCATTTTCGAGTTATTTACAATTAAAATATGAAAATGTCGAAAATTGGCTTTTTCACCTGATGAGTTAACGGCAAATTTTCTTTAGAAATGGGAAGAGCATAGACCGCGGATAATTTGTAACACAAAAGAATTTTTTTGCAAATGTGGAATTTAGTAGAAATACGCGATTATTTGTCAAAATTTCGTAAATTGACAAAAATAGAACGTCACTTATTGACGAATGTGAATGCAGAAATGGTAAGGCCGTATGTTAATAAGAATTTGTGACATATTTTTGCAGTTTTAATAAATTGCAATTTCGAGATATTTGCGATTAAAATACGAATATGTCGAAAATCGACTTTTTCGTCTGACGAGCTAGAGGTGAAATTTCTTCAGAAATGGCAAGGACATAGCCCACGGATAATTTGTAACACAAAATAAAATTTTTGCAAATGCGGAATTCGGTAAAATACGCGATTATATGTCAAAATTTCATAAATCGACAAAAATAGAACGTCATTTTCTTTGACGAATTTGAACGCAGAAATGGTAAGACTGTATGTCAATAAGAATTTGTGGCATAGTTTTACTGTTTTAATAAATTCCAATTTCGAGATATTTAGAATTAAAATTTATAAAAATATCAAAATCGACATTTTCGTATGATGGCCAGAACAGCTGTTTATTCATGAATGTGCACTCGGAAACAGAAATGCGTACGGCGAACACAGGAATTCGCTCGCACCGAACTTTTGGCAAGTTTTTTTGTTGGATGTGACGTTTTCACACAGGCAGGAATCATCAGATAAACGGCGTCGTATCATGCCGATAACATATAGCGAACGCGGCGATATCACTGAGCTTCAGATCAGCTGTACAGACAACCGTATCGTGGGGATAGCTGCACTTGGCATTAAGGTACACATTCTCAAGACACTTTCTCCAGATGCGGCTAACGATGTGTACAAAGTTCACTATACTGTTCACCAAAATTTGACAGACACAAAGTATAGGTTGAACTTTTTACACAAACAGCTTGTTAACTGTCCCAATTGGTGGAACTGGCGCGACAGACAGATTGAAAGTCGTTTTGGCTCCAGCTGGAATTGCGATGCTCCAGTTTTCGACATCCGATGTGGCACTTGCGGGCATTCGGTTTCAGAAACTGAAAACGTGTTGCAGTTGCTGGATGTTAGGGATGCCGACGTAAGAGCAATACTCATTCATTTGCAAGTGTTATTAGTGATTAGGTCTGAAATTGAGCAAATTAATATCCCTTTGTCTCGGCAAATTTTGGTGGGAATTCAGAATTGGCCGAGTTTTTTGCAAATTTCCCGATCAGGAAACTGAACTAAAAAACTCCAAGTTGCAGTTTCATTAATCTAGCGTCCGGGCCGGGCCAGTTTCGATTCAGTTTCAATTAGGTAGCCTATTGTAACTGAATTGAAGCTTGCGTGTGCCGCGTTAATAATGCCGCCCTCACTTCCATTCACACTAGTGATGGCAACCCAAAACTGAGTAAGTACTTACCAAGTTGTAGTATCCGGTTTAATTAAACTGGGTACAGTTTAATTGTAAACGGTATACCCAGTTTTACGGTACCCAGTTTCAAATTCGCCAAGCTCTGCCGTTCCCAGTTTTACTTACCCAGAAATAGCCAGAATTAACTGAGTTATCGGCAACTGGGTATACTTACCTGTACCTGCCCAGTTTCCAAATTTTGAAAATTGCCAACACTACATAATTCAGACCCCATCCCAAAAGACATGGTCGATCGACGGGTGGAGATCACCGGCCCGGTGGACCGCAAGATGGTGATCAACGCGTTGAACAGCGGCGCCAAGGTCTACATGGCCGACTTTGAGGACAGCAACACGCCCATGTGGACCAACCAGATAGAGGGACAGCTGAATCTGCGCGACGCCATCCGGGGCGACATCGCCTACGAGCACCCCATCACCAAGAAGGAGTACACGCTCAACGTGCGTGCGGGTTACCGTACCTATTGGATTGCGATTTGCTACGCTACATTCCAGAACTTCTCCGATACTGGGGTGTCGTAGAATGTCCTATAAGCAACCTGGCAGCTTATTGTTTCAATCACCCTTCTACAAAGGTCGCATAGTATTGTTTCAATGCAATGTTGCCTAAGTCTGTAGATTTTGGATTATCGAACTGAAAGCTGCAGTATATGGATAGTAAGGTACTAGAAAACCTTAGAATTAAGCAATGCGAGCACCCATTCTAACACACGATGAGTGAGGTGAGAGTGCATGTATTGCTTCACTGCGCCACCGAAGCTTGTGGACGAGTGCGTAGATCGGCTCTTCAACAGCCAATGGGATCTCTTGTTCGAGAAGGGGCTTATTGGAGATTTGCGTCTCCGTATACTGTAGCCACCATATTACAACTGTTGCAGAAGGGCCAGCAGGCGGTGCTGAACGTCCGGCCCAGAGGCTGGCATCTGCCGGAGAAGCACGTGATCATCGACGGCCAGCCCATGTCCGGCTCCCTCTTCGACTTCGGCCTCTTCGCCTTCCACAACGCCCGCGCTCTCGTGGAGAAAGGTGCACCGTATGTGCAGTATACACGCGTGTTGCACCCACTTTCCGCAATCCAGCCAGACTGCGCAATCTGGAGGGTTTCCCTCCAGACTACGCAATATGGCGTGTTCTGGAGGGCGGCCCCTCCAAACCGCGCAATCTCTGGTCGGCGGGGCACAGCAGGCCTGAGCAGGAGGTAAACTTGATGGAGGAGTGTTCACCCCATTTACAGTTTGCACTAAAACCCTGTCGACGTCGCGCCTGGCGGGTCGAAAACCGAGGCTTAGCGCGACCACCAACTTCAGGGCGCGCTCCGCGCGCCCTGAGCTGAAGTCGGTCACCGGTCGCGCTAAGCCTAAGCTTCGACCCGCCAGACTGCGACGCCGACTAGACTCTTGTGATCCGTCCCTGGGCGCAGGGCGAGCCTAAGCATAGCCTGATATGGAAGGAAACAACTTCCAGGTAAAAGAATTAAACCTAAAAGTTAAAGAATTCAACGTTCATGCAGCTGATTGCACGTTCTAGAGAAGCTGCCCCCCAGAACGCGCCACATTGCGCAGTTTGGAGGTTCGCCCCTCCAAATCGTGCAATATTGCACATTCTGGAGGATTGCGCCGTCCGGATGCGACATATGTACCTACCCACGCTATAGGCCGAGCCTGTCGCTCGACGGTTGCTAAACTGCGCGCTTACATGTCTTTGGAAAACCGCTGCTCTGCGCCTTCCGTGGAAATTGTCAACTGATTCTTCCACTCTGCAGTTGAAGTCATACCGCAGGCACTTCAGCGCGACACGCTTCATTCCAGGCACCGGCCCGTACTTCTACCTTCCCAAGCTGCAGAACCACAAGGAGGCCGCTCTCTGGGCCGAGGTCGGCAGTTCGAAACTTGTTGTGTATTGTACATGTCTAAGTGCAAACAAGAGTACACAAGTTGTGACGGTTGCAATAATGCCCGCACACCAGTGAAAACCCCCATAGTTCCTTGTGCTAAGCGGAACAAAGCTGAGATTCCCTATGATAGCGAATACTAAGCATTGGCTTGCACTTGCAAAAGAGCAGCGTCGTCCTGAGCCTAAGCCTAAGCCTGAAGATAAACCCAAGCGTGGGTCTAACTAAGCCAACCCATGAGCCTGACTGAGTCTAATCCTAAGCTTTATCCAAAGCATAGGCCGAAGCCTAAGCCTGCGCTGGATAGGAGCCAGGTAAGGCTAAGTTTTAGAAGGCAACTATGACTACGTGCATAGATACACACACAGTGTGTGGGTTTTCACTAAAATGGGAGCTTTCCCGATCACATAGGCAGTCCACTTTGCATGATGTAACACCGTGTTCCACTCTCTTCAGGTCATGGACTACACCGAGGACTATCTGAAGCTGTCCCGGGGCACCATTCGGTGCACTGTGCTGATCGAGCATTTGCTGGCCGCCTTCGAGATGAACGAGATCCTCTACGTGCTGCGCGACCACGCGATGGCGCTCAACTGCGGCCGCTGGGACTACATCTTCAGCTACATCAAGACTTTCCGCAACCATCGACGCTTCATGCTGCCGGACAGATTCCAGATCGGTGGGTGTATGGTGATTGGCCATTCTGCCAATATAAATCAGTTCTGGCCTCAGTTTAGGCTTCGGTTGAAGTCATGACGGTTTCAGTTCCAGATCTGAAATCTTCTGAGTTTCAGTTTCAGTGACTGAACTGAGTTTTAGTTATTGATGAAGGTCCAGAATGTCGCAACACATTGAGTGAAAAGATCTTAAAACTTTTTTTGGTGATTTGTGTAGAACCTCTTCAAAAAGGTCCGCCCAGCCGTTAAATCTGCAAAGAATTTTATCTTCTACGAGAATGCGCTCAGGTTTAGCTCCATTAACTGATTGTAACAGAAACTGAAACTAGATTTTGCTTCGATTGGCCGCCCTGGGTAGGTACATACTTCGATTATGCGGCAAACCAATGCGACACAAAGTGTTGATCTGATCTTGCAGGCATGACGACGCCCTTCATGCGAGCCTACAGCCTGCTGACCATCCAGACCTGCCACAAGAGAGGGGCCCAGGCCATGGTACCTGTGTACTGTAGCGATCAGATTTGGCTTGCACATTCGGGCTGTTTTCCCGTGTTGAACAACGCTTTGGTGTTGCAGGGAGGAATGGCCGCCCAGATCCCGATCAAGAACGACGAGGACGAGAATCGTCGCGCCATGGCGCTCGTTCAGCAGGACAAGGTACGGTAGAAGTGATGATAGTACCGTAAATTCTCCATCCTTACCTTAAACAATGTGACGATGAAGAATGAAGGGGAGGGGATGGGCGTTTCCTACTTCACTATAATGAATTGTACCATTACTGTATACCGTAAATACTCTAATAAGCCCCCGGGGGGGGCTTATTTTTTCAACCCCTCTCTAGGTGGGGGGGGTACTATTGGAGGGGTGGGGCTTATTCGAGGGTGGGGGGGGGGCTTAATATATCGACCCCTCTTCCAGAGACCCAAGGTACACAAAATGTACGTATGCCATACAGAATATACCTTCCAGGCACTGAATATCCTTAACATAGCATGTACTAAGGGTATATTTACTACATATAGTAGTTGTAGTAGTACTATAGTACAGTATACATGCATACAGTATGCCTTATAGTACACATACATGTACAATAGTACATAAGGTAGGGGGTACTATTGGAGGGGGGGGGGAGGCTTATTTTTTAAACCTCCCTCTAGGGGGGGGGGGTACTATTGGTGGGGGGGGGGCTTATTCGAGGGGGGGTGGGCTTATTAGAGTATTTACGGTATATGGTGGTATATACTCTACAGCAATTCAACTCCTGATTGTACCACTACATGTGTATACTGCACGGTTACACTCTGCTGTAATTGAGAATTAATTACTGTGTTGTAAAATTCACAATTCATTTTGAATTGCGGTATCCCACGTAAGTGGAGGTGAGTGTGCGTCGTTCGAGTATCAACGGTGTAGTACTATGACCTAGCTCGCCGAGAGCGTTTCTGATGATAAATACTCCACTCGCCATTAGAACAGAACAGAACAATGCGTAATTATCCAGCAGGAAGTTGTTCAGATACCCGAGGACTATCTTTCGGTCGGTCTAATTTGAGCAATGTAATTTCCGCGGAGTTATTAGAAGATATTATACGGAGTACGTTTTCTTCCATTTCAGGTCCGCGAGGCGACCGACGGCCACGACGGCACCTGGGTGGCGCACCCTGGTCTGGTCCAGGTGGCTGCAGAGGTCTTCGCCAAGTACCCCCCTGAAGAGCAGCTGCGCAAAACCCTCGCTTCGGCCAGCTTCGGGGCCAAGGACCTCACTCAAGTGCCCGAGGGCACCAAGACCGAGGACGGCCTCAGGCGCAACGTCAACGTCACACTGGGTGGGTGGGCTTACTGTAGCTTTATGGGGAGAACTCGCTGCTTCGCGCCTGGATTACGGTAGCGTGGTAGGTTGTAGCGGTGGCAGATCCGGGATTGGTGAGAATGCGGGAGAGGGCAGTGTGTGCCAAGATGCAGTGAAAGTACGTCAAACCCTTGACGCCGCAGCCGAAAAGTGCGGCCAGTTATCAGTTCAAAGAAACAGAATTAACAATACGCTGCAGGCGAAACGTCTCGGCTTAGGTAGGTAGGTATGACGGTGCAACATTAAGAAGCCACTAGGTGTTAATGATGGCTGTCTTCTCAGCGCCGACGAAAATTATGTAGTTCTCTGGACGTGGTGCCGCACAGATTGGTGTCTTTTCCGGATTAGACTATCGAAATCGTTGCAGGCTACCTGGACTCGTGGCTGCGCGGCGTGGGCTGCGTCCCCCTCTACAATCTGATGGAGGACGCTGCGACGGCCGAGATCAGCCGCGCTCAGGTCTGGCAGTGGCTCAAGCACGAGGCCAAGCTCAACGACGGACGCAAAGTCGACGTCCCGCTGGTGCGTGCTTCAACGACGACGATTTCGGCTTCCTCCAGCGCTAATTATGGCAAAAAAATCATCCGAAAACTTCCAACAAGTCTCTTACTCCTCCTACTCATCACGAGCGTGACCGCCGTCCATCGTCATATAGGAGTTGAGGGGGGGGGGGGGGGGGGTGTCATCATATAGGAGTTGGGGTAGGGGGTGGTATTGGCGTCTCCCCACCATTCATCATAAATGATGCCATCACTAAGAGAAAGGTGTGTGTCGGGGAGGGGGTGGGGGGGCGGAGGGGTCTACTGGAGTACAACATTCGATTGCAGATCTGCCGAACCATCGGCGCCGAGACGGAGCGCTGGCTGGTGCGCGCCGGCTCTGTGGTCAACAAGCTGCCGGAAGCGGCAGAGTTGCTGGAACGCTTCGCGCTGGAACCCGAATTGTCCGACTTCCTCACTTTGGCCGCCTACGACGAGATCGTCTCGCACGGCAAATAGGACGTTTCCCTTCTGACTAAGCTCTCTTCTTTTCACATTCCGAGGTTGTGGATTGTTGCGCGCCTATGTAACCTAGGTCATTCGTGACCGCTTAGAATAGAGTGGGCGGAGCCAAAATGTACCCAAAGTCGTAGAAAGTAGGTAGGTCACTCCTGGCATCGCTAGCTTGGGCCGATCGTCCATTGGTGTGTGTATAAATTACAGAGTTTACTGATTCTAGAAGTTGCCATTCTGCGGGTAGAAGCGGGTAGCTGAGCAGTATGTTTTAGAATTTTTCCCTTCGGTGACAGTTCAGAATTGTGCGGGTCGGCAAAGGAAAGGATGGCGTTATCAATGCCTAACTGCAGTTTTGCTTACGTTTGGCCCATCTACGCACTGACGTGAGCAGAACCACTACTCAATCCGCGACTCATCCAGATATTCGCGTCACACATGTGTACACATATTACCTACCATTCAGCGTTTATTTGGACGCCCTAGTTCGTTTCGAAGTATCCGGAAAGAACATCTTGGTCAATCTTTTCGCTTCGGCGAAGTTTTCGTCAATAGTTATTGCCTTCCTCCGTTCGACGTAGCTTAGCCTGTTGTAGCGGTGATTGGGGTGTCGCTTGGGCAGGTGACTTTTGGACATGAAATACCCGTGGATGCTTTCCAAGCCGCATTTGACGACAGGACAGCGATACAGCGGCAGCGGCTTCCCTGGGGGGCTGTGGTTTGACAGCACGTGCTCCATCCGACCTTCGCCCCTCTGAAGCAGTGCAGAGCTATATGGCCGCCGCCGCCGCCGCCGCCGTCGTCGTCGTCGTCGTCGTCGTCGTCGTCGTCGTCGTCGTCGTCGTCGTCGTCGTCGTCGTCGTCGTCGTCGTCGTCGTCGTCGTCGTCGTCGTCGTCGTCGTCGTCGTCGTCGTCGTCGTCGTCGTCGTCGTCGTCGTCGTCGTCGTCGTCGTCGTCGTCGTCGTCGTCGTCGTCGTCGTCGTCGTCGTCGTCGTCGTCGTCGTCGTCGTCGTCGTCGTCGTCGTCGTCGTCGTCGTCGTCGTCGTCGTCGTCGTCGTCGTCGTCGTCGTCGTCGTCGTCGTCGTCGTCGTCGTCGTCGTCGTCGTCGTCGTCGTCGTCGTCGTGGTGAATCTCACTCTCACCTTAACCGCATTGTTGCATGCTAGGCAGCGCCCGAGTTGCTTCGCATAAGGCTTCTTTGTGGCCGAGCAAATCTGCAGATTCTCACTTCGATTGTGCACCGGAAGTGCTGGCCATCTCTTGCTTCCCTGCTTGTACAATCGCGCCCGCATGGCCTCGAATTCCAAATGGAAAACGCCGGCGTTGTCCTCGAAGTGAACACTCCCTGCGTCCGTCAGGCTGGCTCTCTGGAAGTTTTGGAAGGCACCGTAGTGCGTACACACACACGCACGCACGCACGCACTAACGCACGCACGCACGCACGCACGCACGCACGCACGCACGCACGCACGCACGCACGCACGCACGCACGCACGCGCGCGCGCGCGCACACACACACACACACACACACACGCACACACATTCTGCTATAAACACAACCCGAATACAGTACGCCAACAACGCACCTCATGGCTATGGACGATGTGCTGGATCACCATGTCCTTGACTGCGAACGTCCGGCCGCAACCGTCGACGAGACATCGAAAGCGCTGCAGATTCAGCTCCTTTGCCAGATGGAGAAACACGTGATTGGCTGGGTAGTGATCCCTGAGTCGGCCCTGGCAGATTCGGCAGTCTGTCGCGCTGTCAAGCAGAGCGGATAACTACCCGATAGCAGAAAATCCCTCTCTCATTGTGTCTAACTAATATTAGTCTCACCTCCTCAGAGGCAGGGCCAGGGCGGCGAGGTTGCTGTCGGCCGGAAGCGACGACGAAGCTTCGCCGTCTTCCACGGGAGTTGCGACTGGCTGATTAACCCCATTATCCTCCATCGACTTCAGAAGCCGGTCGTCGATTGGAACGGCGGCCTCCGACTTCAACGAACCCCGCGATTCGGTCGCTGCTCGCCCCTTGGAATTCGTTTCTCGTTGTTCCACTTGGTGTAACTTCCGACTATCTTCCTCCTCTTCTAGTTTCACGTCCCCTTTGGTCAAATCGACCACTGCGATGGCGTTTTCCACGCCGGCGGAATCGCTCCGGAGTGATGTTGGCGTGTGGCTGCCAGTTTGTTTGTCGCAAGTGATTGCGATGCTAAACATGGGTTGGTCGGCACGCAAACAGCCGGGTATGATGAAAGTGCAGCAATCAAACCTGTCACTTGTCTCATTCTTAGTCTGGATTCGTTTCGAGGGGGCATCGGTGACCGACAGTGACTCTTTCATGAGACGCTTCAATTCAGTCTCCTTCTCGTCGTTGGGTCGCACGACAATCTGAACTACTGTAGCTGCATGAGACAGCTATAACTACCACAACTGTTGTCACCACAACTCTGCTTTGAACAATAACATTTCAACAATCATTATTTGAGGTCAAGGACAAAGACAAAGACAAGGCAGTTGGCAAAAGTTCCGGGACAACACCACGTCTGATGACGGAGCATCAAGTCAACCGCTCTATTGCAGCGCACAGACCGTGAATGGGGCGTGCGGGTGGACGGCGTCGTAGTGTCGTCGCAGGGTCGCCCGCGTGGGTAAGTGAACGTGCTCGCACTCGCGACACTCGTAGGGGTACCATTCCAGATGGACGGAGGCCAGATGGGCCTCAAGCTTCTCCTCCCCTCCAGCACTGCTGCAGCTGCTGCTGCAGTGGCGCCACGGACAGAGGGCGCAGTTGACAATCGTTGGCATTTGGGAAGTTCTAATGACTCAGAGATTTGCGCTGGCCCGTCGACAGTCGATCGACCGACTTCTGACGATGAGGAGAGAAATGTTTTCGCTTTCCTTCGCTCCACTCTAACCAGTAGTCGCAAGATCTATGAAGATGAAAGGGCAGTTGATGGTTCGGTGCCTGGCGGCATCAGATCTACCTTTCTCTAAGCTTGACGCGCGCCGATTGGCGCTTGGCGTGGACCCATGGGCACGGCGACTAGATACTACCGTATCGCCCACATGGTCGTCAAACGCCGATTATCATATGTACATAGCTACCGCGTGACATTGCCTACGATTCAGCGTTGTCGAACCTTCGTTTTACATCCCGTCGTGAGATGTTATTCGCGTAAAGGCTCGCTCTTTCAAATGAAAATCGATCTTGCAGCGAGAGGCTTGCCGACGAAGGGAGAGCGGGCCCCTGTTGCTGAGCCATGCTCGGCCGACGACGACAGGCCTTTGCGGCAACAACATCTGACTCACCCAATGCTTTAGCTTATGCGCATTGCAGTGCATTGCTTCTAGTACCTACTCTAGGATGGGGCCTAGAGCCTACATCTGAGGCCATCATGTCGTGGTAGCATGTAGCCTTTAGTTCGCATGCAGCTCAGAATTGTAAGCGTTTACGTCGAGAGAGAAAGCCGAGCTGACGTCAAAATGGAAGTCGGTTGAGCTGCCTAACCATGAAGGCCGCCCGCGACGCACTGGTCGGTTCACCATCAGATACGCAATCATAATGTACGGCCTTTTCTAGTAATGTAAATAGCGTCATACTTTAAAAACGTATAACTTAGTGCATGATGTGATATCTAAGTAAATCAGTGTCCAAAATCGTTCTTTAGGCGGACGCACTTCATCTGAAGCCGGGAAGAAGCGACAGATTATTGGGCTGCCTCTATGGGCAGGCGATAGGGGACGCTTTGGGCGCTCGCTACGAGTTCCTGCGGGCGGAGAAGGCGCGAAGGACGGTCGAGGTGGACGTCGGCCGGGACGACGCCGCTTTTCTACGCATCCTGGGCGAGGGCGCCTTTCGATTGGAGGAGGGTTGGTAGTTTAACTTGTGCATTGCCGCTCTTTTATTTGGCGCGTTTGACATATTTTGTAGCGTTGTGAATTGTGATATTTTCTGTTTATTCCTTGGTTGTTTGTTTATCTATTTATTCATTTATTCATTTACTTATTTGATTTATTTATTCAACACATTTAGTTATTTACCTTATTTTGTTTATTTAACTATTTATTTATTTATTTACTTATTTATTTATTAATTTATTTATTGATTTACTTATTTTTATTTATTTATTCATTTATTTATTTGTTTATTTATTCAGTTATTTATTTATTTACTTACTCTGTTTATTTATTTATTTATTGAGTTGCTTAGTTGCTTATGTGTTTAGTTAGTTCGCCCGGATAGATTGAGTTTTATCGTTCATGTAATCGCAAACATTTTGTTAGGCGAAGTGACCGACGACACAGAGCTGGCCATGACCTTAGCCCGAAGCCTCTTGCGCAAGGGGGCCTACGACAACGACGACGTCGCGTTGTGCTATCTCAAGTGGGAACTCACGAAACCACTAACACATGGGAAGACGACGTATCGAGCGTTCGGCTCCGGAACCCTGACTCAAGGTTGCCCGCTTCCCGCAGGGTGACGAATAGAAACTCATTTTAGTTTCAGTTTCATTAACAAGCTTTGTCTAAAAACTGTGGCACCACGTTGGCATCAGTGTAAATTTGAGAGCGTGTGCGCGACAATGTTCAGTGGATAGTGAAGTGCCGCTAGACATTTAGTCGACAATCTGGTGGAGTATAGCCGCAATTGGTCTTGGATTTGTTCGTGGTACCTGATCCACATATGGATCAGAAGATTCGCCGCAGGCACAGTTTGCGCTTATAATTGCGGCAACTGATCCATAAATGGATCAGAGAAATTCGCCGCAGGCACACAGTGCAATAAAAGCGTCTAAATGAGACGACGCCCTATTGAAAAGGGTATAAATGGGACGACGCCCTATTGAAAAGGGTATAAGTGGGACGACGCCCTGTTGAAAAGGGCATAAATGGGACGACGCCCTATTCTTTTGGGCTTAGTGTTCGATGCATCCACACAAAGATATGTTAAAATGCTAAGCTGCTTGAAATTGTCGAAATTTAGAAATTCTGACAAAAACCTTGAAAATATACCTAAATTCTTTAATTATAAAATCTGAAACTATTTGATAAATACTTGGCAGACTATGCTCGACACACCCGTGAAAAGAAGATTTGAAATTTAAGCTGTTTGAAATTGTCGAAATTTGTGGATTTTAATAAAATCCCTAAAAATACCGTAAATTTTGTTAATTTTATTCGCTGAAACTATTTGCTAAATACTCGGCAGACTATGCTCGATACACCCGTGCAAAGAAGTTTTGAAATTTAAGCTGTTTGAATTTGTCAAAATTTGGGAAATTTGGCAAAAACCTTGAAAATATCCCTAATTTCGTTAATTATAAAATCTGAAACTATTTGCAAAATACTTGGCAGACTATGCCCGACACAACTATGCAAAGAAATTGTAAAATTTCAGCTGTTTAAAATTGTCAAAATTTGGGAAATTTGACAATACCCTTAAAAATATCCCTAATTTCGTTAATTACAAAATCTGAAACTAATTGATAAATACTTGGCAGGCTATGCTCGACACATCCGTGAAAAGAAAATTTAAAATTTAAGCTGTTTGAAATTGTCGAAATTTGTGGATTTTGACAAAATTTCTAAAAATATCGTAAATTTCGCTAAATATATTCGCTGAAACTATTTGCTAAATAGTTGGCAGACTATGCCCGACACAACTATGCAAAGAAATTATAAAATTTCAGCTGTTTAAAATTGTCGAAATTTGGGAATTTCGACAATACCCTTAAAAATATCCCTAATTTCGTTAATTACAAAATCTGAAACTATTTGATAAATACTTAGTAGACTATGTTCGACACATCCGTGAAAAGAAATTTTGAAATTTAAGCTGTTTGAAATTGTCGATATTTGTGGATTTTAACAAAATCCTTGAAAATAACATAAATTTCGCTAATTATATTCGCTGAAACTATTTGCTAAATACTTGGCAGGCTATGCTCGATACATCCGTGCAAAGAAGTTTTGAAATTTAAGTTGTTTGAGTTTGTCGAAATTTGGGAATTTTTACAAAAACCTTGAAAATATCCCTAATTTTGTGAATTCCAAAACCCGAAACTATGTTACAAATTCATCGCGTCTTATGCCCTTTCCATTTCAGCAAAAACTTTCTCGATACGAGTTGTAAATAACAGTGTCATTTTTTACATTTTCATATTTTAATTGTAAATATCTCGAAATAGCGAAATTAGCAACAGAAACGGACAACGGCACGTTACTCAGCGCATTCGAGGATGGCACTAACCGTCATGTCTAGTTGTTCCGGACACACGGACACACACACACACACACACAAACAGACAATAGCGTCCGTATATATGTGACCGGGAGAACCCGTCTTCAGTGAAAACTCTGATATCCCGGTTTTCACTGAGTTGGTTAGTGAAAACCCGGATATCCGGGTTTTCACTGTTGAGTTAGTGAAAACCCGGATATCCGTGTTTTCACTGATCGGTTAGGGAAAACCCGGATAATTCTCCGATATGCTCAAAATCGCACAATACACTGCAAGAACTGTATTTCCATTGTTGTAGGCCGCTTGGTTCCTTCCAAATCAGGCTATGCTTAGGCTCGCCCTGCGCCCACAATCCACAAGAGTCAGTCGGCGTCGCAGTCTGGCGGGTCGAAACTTAGGCTTAACGCGACCGGTGACCGACTTCAGGGCGCGCGGAGCGCGCCCTGAAGTTGGTGGTCGCGCTAAGCCTCAGTTGAGACCCGCCAGGCGCGACGTCGACCGAGTTTTAGTGCAAACTGTAAGTGGGGTGAACACTCCTCCATATACTTCACCTCCTGCTTAGGCCGGCTGTGCCCCTTCCCTACTAACGCTTGCAACAGCTTTCAGTCACGTGCAAGCTGTAAGCGAGCTGCATATTCCCCGTACACATACTTCACCCCCACATACTTCCCAGACGTGCCAATTGGCCGCAAATCATGCGAAAGTCATGCGCATTGTAAAAGGCCAGGTTCCGCAAAGATGCAAGGTATTGCTAAGATCGCACGCTTCGCACTCCACTCCACGATGCTTGTTTCGCGCAACAAACAGCGCGATTTGCTATTCAAAAGCACTTGTTTCGTCAGCAGTGTTGAAAACTATAGAAGGGTCGATTTCTAGGTTGTTTCTTTGAAAAGATTGATGGAAACACAACTACATCATGATTTTCACGAACTTCCCACGAAATCTCGCATATCCGGGTTTTCACTAAACTTTCAGTGAAAACCCGGATAATTTGACATTATCCGGGTTTTCACTAAACCGTCAGTGAAAACCCGGATATCCGGGTTTTCACTAAGTCGACCAGTGAAAACCCGGATATCCGGGTTTTCACTGGATCCGGGTAGTCACGGTAACATATATACTCGCCGCCCTGGGGGGCTGCGAAAAAACTTATGTCACTTCTCGAATTTTAGTTTCAGGTATTGGAGGTTCACAATACCACAATAATTGCTTCATTCCACGCCTGGTGCTGCCACTTTGTTGATTCAAAGCAACTTTTGAACTTCACTAAACTTCTTGAGCTATACTGACCTTAATATGCACAAAATGTCTACCATAATAGTAAAATTGGCCCTAAATTTAGTAAAGTACATGGGTAGATATTTTGCTAACTATTTGCATTGAAAACTATTTGTAAACTATTTGCATTTGCAACTGAAACCAAACGGCGAGTTTCAGTTTTAGTTTCAGTTAACTGATTGTAACTGAAACTAAAACTAGTTTAAGTTTCTATTGGCCATCCTGAGTTTGCGCGCTTGACACTGACAGTACTGTTATTGGAGTTCATCTTGCGAAGCTACAGTGTAGTACCTCTCTCAGAGTTGGTGGACTCTTTGGATTCCCCGGCCGACTTCGTGTCTTCGAACGCGCAGCAGCACAACCTGGAGAGTCTTAGTAATGGCTTCCTGATGCGCATCTCGCCATTGGCAATCGCCGCCGTCGACTGGCCTGTAGAGAAGCTGCGAGAGTGCGCCAAACTCAATTGCCGACTCACCAATCTGAAAGAAATTTGTCAGGACGCCGTGGCCGCATACGTGACGGCAATTCATGCGCTGCTCAATGGGGCTTCTCCTCAGGTGAATGACTTTTTGGTTTTGGTGCTATGCTGAGGACAGATTTGGGCTCGTCCGTCGTCACGGTGTACAGAAGGCGTTCGACCAGGCGCTGGCCGCGTCTCAGAGGGAGGAGGTGCGAAACCACCTGATCGCCTCGAAATCTCCCGCTATTCAAGTTCGACTACCCGACGGGCAAGATGTTCGTACGTGCACACCCAAGCACAAGCCTAGCCTAAGCATGAGCCGAGCCTAAGTGTGAGCCTAGCCTAAGCATGAGCCTAGCCTAAGCATGAGCCTAGCCTAGGCACAAGCCTAGCCTAAGCATGAGCCTAGCCTAAGCACAAACCTAGCCTAAGCATGAGCCTAGTCTAAGCACAAGCCTAGCCTAAATGCAAGCCTAGCCTACACTGTAAGCATGACCCTAGCCGGAACAGTAGCACTAGCCTGGTCTAAGGGCTACCCGTCTCTCTCGCTGCTATCTCTCGAATCCCTACCGTAATCCGGTAGGTAATCCTAACGTCAGGTGGACGGCGACCAGAAGGGCATGGGCTACTATGGGATCGCCCTGCAGTGGGCCTTCCAACAGCTGCTGCTCCAGAGCGCACAGCAGGGGTCCAACAGTGGCTTCTATTCCTCCCTGAAGGAGCTCGTGTCCAGAGGGGGCGACGCCGACACCAACAGCTGCATCGCTGGCGCCCTGCTGGGCGCACACTACGGGTCGCGGGCCATTCCCCGGGCCTGGAAGCGGGCGGTGAAGACGGCCAGGCCAGACCGAGCGCTGGAGAAGTTCCCCGACGTCCTATTGCACGATATTGAGACGGTGGCGGCCCGACTGCCGCGCTGCAGACAGCCCCCGTGATGAGCATACATGTGCATTGCAGGGTGGATATCGGGCTACCCCTCTGCATGATTCGGACTGCTACTCACGATTACGATCTCTGGCGTTGATTGTCTGGTAGCCAGTGTGGAAAATGGTGCCTCCGTGTTTTCCAATGGTTCGAAGCACATGTACGCGCGTCTCCGAGTTCAGTCAATTGCGCGCGTAGAACACGCAGCGACTGCACTTCTCCCCCGGACTGGCAATGACGGTTTCGACCTGTCGTCGTCGTCCACGTCGCCGTGGACGGGGAGCGGAGCGATCGCCAACGATAACCGGCTGGAGCGCGCGATTGGGTGAGCTTTTGCCGTAAGGGTCCGTTTGCCGTTAAGAGTGGGAACTTTTGCCGTAGCTGAGGGTCCGTTTGCCGTATATCTTGATGGGAACTTTTGCCGTAGCTTAGGGTCCGTTTGCCGTATATCTTGATGGGAACTTTTGCCGTAGCTTAGGGTCCGTTTGCCGTATATCTTGATGGGAACTTTTGCCGTAGCTGAGGGTCCGTTTGCCGTATATCTTGATGGGAACTTTTGCCGTAGCTTAGGGTCCGTTTGCCGTATATCTTGATGGGAACTTTTGCCGTAGCTGAGGGTCATTTGCCGTATATTTTGATGGGAACTTTTGCCGTAGCTCAGGTTCCGTTTGCCGTATATCTTGATCGGAATTTTTGGCTTTTAGGGTCCGTTTGCCGTATATCTTGATGGGAACTTTTGCCGTAGCTTAGGGATTCCATTTGCCTTATATCTTGATGGGAACTTTTGCCGTAACTTAGTGTCCGTTTGCCCGTATATTTTGATGGGAACTTTTGCCTTAGCTTAGGCATTCGTTTGCCGTATATCTTGATGGGAACTTTTGCCGTAGCTGAGGGTCCGTTTGCCCGTATATCTTGATGGGAAGGTTTGCCATACATTCAGTTCCGTTCATATGTGTTGATGGGAACTTTTGCCGTAGCTGAGGGTACCATTCCGTATATCTGATGGGAACTTTTGCCGTAGCTTAGGGTCCGTTTGCCGTATCAAGCAGCGGAAATCTGAACGAAGAACAGACAGACGATCGCCGAA
>JASAMZ010002059.1:5000-13020 GCA_030248115.1 Linhomoeus sp. GSCO2_2 | reverse complement strand
GCCGGGGGCATGGGGCGGGGGGGGGGTCAGCCCCCCCCCCCCCAGCCGGAGGTGTACCCCCCCCATACCCCCCCCCAGGTACCCCCCTCCCGCCTTCCCCAAACGCCCCCCCCCCCCCCTGAATTTCAAAAAATTTTCGCCTGCGGCGCTTAAAAATGGTAAAAATTTCGCCTGCGGCGCTTGAAAATACCAAAATTTTCGCCTGCGGCGCTATATTTTGGACGTTTTTGACCAAAATTAAGCGATTTTTGGCACTTTTTGGCATATTTTTGCAAAATTTTCTTATTTTTTGGTACTTTTTTGGCAAAATTTTTAGGTCATTTGACCCCCCCTCCAGGGGCCTCCGACCCCCCCCCCCCCCTGAGGGGTCCTATACCCCCCCCCCCCCCGACCCCCCCCCCCTCCCCGGTTGGCGGCTACACGTATGGTCGAGACCCAAAAGTTCGAATTTCGCGAGTTACAGTAGCCCGAAGGTCCAAGACGCAAAACATCTCTAACTCGTTCGTCTTACTGTCGCAGAGCGTCATGTCAGGTGAAAGCTCTCGACGTGCTCTTTTATGCGGCAGGAACAATTTTACCATTACGCAAACACGCACAAGAGAAAACGCCATTCTTGATATTTTGAGACTAAAACCGCTCTAACTAGCTTTCCTTGCGTCGTAGAGAGACGATCTCGAGTTCATTGGATAGCTCTCGACTCGCTGATCATTTGTTCTCTCATTGGTCAAAACTCAAACATTTGAATTTCGCGAGTTAAAGTAACCTGAAAGTCCATAAGCACAAAACGTCTCTAACTCGTTCGTCTTCCGTCGTAGAGCGGTGTGATCGACACGTCAGGTGAACGCTCTCGACGTGTTCTTTCATGCGGCAGCAACAATTTTTCTATTGCGCAAACACGCACACGAGAAAACGCCATTCTTGACAAATTGAGACGGAAACCGCTCTAACTCGCTTATCTTGCGTCGTAGAGAGACGATCTCGAGTTCATCGGATAGCTCTCGACTCACTGATCATTTGTCTTTTATTGGTCAAAACTCAAACATTTTAAGTTTCGCGAGTTAAGTAACCTAAAAGTCCATAAGCACAAAACGTCTCTAACTCGCTCGTCTTACGTCATAGAGCGGCGATCGACACGTCAGGTGAACGCTCTCGACGTGTTCTTTCATGCGGCAGCAATTTTTCCATTACGCAAGCACGCACCACGGAAAACGACATTCTCAAGATTTTGTTAAGAGTTTGTCAAACTTCGTCAAGTTTTTGTCACTTTTTATTAAAAGCGCTGCTGGTAGTTGTAAGAAGGATCTTCTTGCTCAATAAGCCGAATCTCGGGCGAAATCAATATTGCTATGCAATACCCTCTTGCGAAAGGGGAGCTCGTGAAGCGGAACAATACCACGGGCGATGAGCTCTCGCACTCTCTGCAGAAAGAACGCAACTCTTTGTCAGAATACAAACTCGACTTTTTAATACCGGAGCTTGTTATTTGGAGGTGTGGGGGAGGGCACAGCATACCTGTAACGGTTGGGGGCGGGGAGTCCCCGCCCCCCTGGCCGGAGATCTGCCCCCCCCCCAACCACCCCCCCCCCCCCAACCCACCCCCCCCCCTCCCTCCGCCGACCAACATTCAAAATAGTCAAAATTGTTGTCTGCGGCGCTTAAATATGGTCAAATTTTGCTTGCGGCGCTATATTTAGGCTGTTTTTTACAAAAATTAAGCGATTTTTGGCACTTCTACCCTATTTTTCAAAATATTCTTATTTTTTGACAACTTTTTTTTAGGTATTTTGACCACCCCCCCCCCTTACCCCCTCCCCTAAATTTGGATTTACCCCCCACCTCCCTTCCGCCGGGTGGGGGGGGGGGGGGGGGGTGCGCCACAGGTATGGGACACAGTACTATTGGGGTGTGGTGGGGGGGGGGGGGGGGGGGGGAGATTGGTACTAGGAGGAGGTTACTAGAGGATTGTCGACATTCCTTGTATCGTTTACGTTGAACATGAGCGACAGTCAGAAGGAAACTCGACTCACTTTGCATCCAAGGTACGACAACGTCCGTGACGTTTTCGCGGTGGAATTTCCGAAGCCGGTCGTACGCCGAGCCGATGAACCGATCGTGATGATTGGGGCGATTGTTGTGTGTCACGCTAATTTTGAAGTCGACGTCTCGACAGGGCCGGCGGCAGTCTCTAACGCAGGCGGCAACTTGGGCAGCGTAGGTGTAGTTCGTGACGCAATTGTGGTGGACGTCGGTGTGGCACATCTGATAGAGAAATGTTCTTGCGAGTTGCGCTTCCAACCAACTTCGATACCTCGCGTTTCAACACCTCAAGGGCGAAGCCGGCCTCGGACGAGTTGCGCAAGAAGCGTCTGTCGGTCGGTATGTGGCACCTGCATCGACTGACCGCGTGCTCAAATTGGCACTCGTGCATGCAGGCCCCTCGAGTGTACTGCTCGGGATGTTCCAACCGAAGCATCTGCAAACAAGAGCGAGCGAGCGAGGTGTCTTTCTAAGGCAGTCATAGAGTAAGCTGCGTGCGCTCGTTCGGTCTTTGTTTTCGTGCTGCGCCGCCCCGTGACTACATATGTAATCAGGGTGGCCAATAGAAACTTAAACTAGTTTTAGCTACAATCAGTTGACTGAAACTGAAACTGAATCGAAACTCGCGATGATTCCATAACTGAAACTGAAACTAAAACTGAAACTCACAGTTTAGTTTCAGGTGCTTTTAAAAGTTGGTAGGCAGGTTGTTGCCAGATAGAACGATGGACCGACCTTGAGATTGCGTACTGCCTTCTCAGCCTCGACACATTTTGTGTTCTGGCTGCTCGCCTCTTCCTTCAGATGAATGACGTGCTTCTCCAAGAGGAGGTACGTAATCATTCCGGGAGGAATCATGATTGTATGCGTTGAGAACGGCTGGTATCTCTCAAACAGTGTTGCCGGAGTACTTTTTAAGGATTCTTAAAAAGTAAGTAACGAGTAAAGTACTAGTACTTTACTCTACTCGATAAGATTTTGAGCAATTTTACTTTACTTTACTCTACTCGATAAGATATTCTCTACTTTTTAGTACTTTTTGTTACTTTTTAGCCATCGAGTACTCTTTAGTACTCGATCCAATTCCAAAAGAGGGAAGTCACAGTATTTTGCTGCCTCTCCACGTGCTACAGTAGTCTAGCGATTGGTGAAACATCAAAATCTGAGAAATCTGGATTATGTGTACCAACAATCTGCAATCTGTATCATGTGTAAACCAAAGCAGCAATTGGGAGAGGGTGCCACAGGCATGACGTTGTGTTAGAGACAGTCTGTCGCACTCACTGATATCTAATATGCAGTCAGATACAGGGGATCTGACAGCAGGACCGTAGTTTGGGCGTAAGCTGAATTACTATGTAGCTAGCTAAATTGATTGGAGACTGATGATCGTGCAAAATTGACGATTATTCCCACTGATATGAATGCTTAACCCTAACGTTGCTTGCACAGATGAAATGCTCAGACCCAAGTGTGTCTACTTAGTAAGCAAATCTTTAGAATTAGCTTAATTAGTACTTTTTATGTACTCGGTAAAGGAAATCAGTTTGTACTTTACTCTACTCGATAAGAATTTCCGAAGGTGTACTTTACTTTACTTTATTCGATAAGAAATTCGAGATTTTTACTTTACTTAACTCGATAAGGAATTTCTTTACTTCGGCAACACTGCTCTCAAATACTCTCACCATGACGCCCTCATTGGGAGGCTGCTCCATTCCCAATAGTGGGTAGGCGTTCCAGAAATCCAGATACAGAAACAAATGTATTGCGTTTTGGCCATTGCGGCGGATCACAAACGGATCGCTGTGGTTTTGTTGAATCAAATAGCACTTTCCATGTTCGTGGTGGAACAGGGGCGCGACCAACAGTTCACGGTGTTGTTGGTATGTCGCTTCCCCAAACAGTAGAGCTTGCAGCATGAAGTAGTTTTCTTTGTACCCCACCTACAATGTACGCTTTTGTTGCATCTATGTACCTATCATGGTTTGGCGCTGCATGATTGCACAATCTGGAGAACAGAGCCGTCTGGATGCGACATACAGGTATGTTTAAATCACGTTCACTAAACGCCATTCTAACCTTCATGTAGTAGTCCTGAAGAGAACGTGGCACATAGTAGGGTTCCACCGTTGGCGCAATACTATCCGTCAATGGTAAAGAATAATTCGGCTTGTCTGGGGCAGCAACTGACTGCAATTTTCGATCAACAAACCATTTGTTGTCACGAGTGTTAGAGAACCTCTGATTAACTCTGTGCCCCAAGACGGGGAAGTACGGATTTATGTGCTCGCTCTCCCATGCAGGGTCGATTCTGGCCTCATCGCGATTTAGCCTGAATAGCCATGACCCATGCGCGTGCGAGAGAATCGTAGTGCTGCGTTTGCACAGTGTGTAACAGTGTTAGTGCTGATGTCTGAGCTTCGAAAACCATTCTTCGTCGATCTTGGGCTAACCTGTGAATGGGGGTGGATGGGCAGACTAGTACCTCCGGCATGGGCATTCCCTGGGGACTGGGCACAAAGCGGTAGGAGGTGACCATCTCATACTTCAGATAGTCGGCAACTTCGTCGGAAATGTACCACAGAGTTGCGAAGAGAGCGCCGACAATAATCACCGACCAGAGGGACTTTTCGACGCAGCTTGGAGCAAGGTACCTGAAGAGCGTTCAGCTACATACATGTAGCTCAGCCGGAGAATCACAGCACAGCTGCGCGCAGAGCGGACTCGACACCCCAGAGTATCACCACAGCCAGAATGTTGGGTGTAATACAGATGAATTACTTCCATACCAGTCAGCGAATCCGTGGACCTCCGTCTTCAGAAAGAGGTCCGACAGACTCTTCTCGTCATCTTCAGTGCGCTCTTTGGGCAGAAGCACCTTTGGCACCTTCTTCTTCTTCCTCAGATAGTCTTTGAGGGCGCGGTCGATTCGCCTGTCCAGGTCTTGATCGAATGACCTTCTCGGTTGGTATTTGCGACCCTTTCTCTGGTGGCCAGTTTCGTTGTCTTCGTCGTCATTGCGTTCGCGAAATTTGACGGTTGCTTTCCGTCCTGTCGAGCCCGAGATAGACTCGGCGAATGGTGGATCGATCTCGATCACTGTGGACATTGGGAGTTGGTAGGCGCAACAGACACTTCAGTTTACTTGAGCGTACAGCGTAGGTAATGTTACTGGCCTGTCATACGCTCTAAACGCAAGGACGTTCGACCTGCGACTGTTCCAGTGGCGGACAGAACCCGTTTATGATCAGCGCGACGTATGCGTCCGTCTACGAAGTTGTTCGGTGGTCTACACCTGTAAACACGTGTAATATGTGCAGACTGTAGTACACTGCGTGACAGAACCCGTAAAAGAATTTGGGCAATCTGCTTTTGCATCGGGGCAACATTTAAGAGCAAGAGAAATTGAAATTTAAGAGAAATTGAAATGTGGTAAAAGTTTCCACCCACTAAAGAACACTGCCGCGCCCTATTTACAGCGGAAACGTAGAACGAGCATGCAAATTTTGAATCCTGGACTTGCTTCGCAGTACCTCAGAATTTGTATGTATATCATTGGTATTGTATGCATATCAAATGGTTGATAGATGTACATATGTATGTATAACACATGAAAACATACCAAGAACAAGCTCCGATATTAAAAAGTCGAGTTTGTATTCTGACTGACATTGCAAAGAGTTGCGTTCTTTCTGCAGAGAGTGCGAGAGCTCATCGCCCACATTGCTCCGCTTCGCGAGCTCCCCTTTCGCAAGAGTGTATTGCATGACAATATTGATTTCGCCCGGGATTTGGCTTTTAGGGCAAGAAGGTCCTCTTTCATGCAACGTTTTAAAAAAAGTGACGAAAACCTGCCAAAGTTTGACAAACGTTTAACAATGACGTTTTCTGCTGTGCTTGTCTGCGTAATCGCAAAATTGTCGCTGCAATACAAAAGAACACGTCGAGCGAGAGCTTTCAACTGACGTGTCGATTGCCGCACTACGAAGTAAGACGAACGAGTTAGATGCGTTTTGTGCTTAATGGCCTTCGGGGCTCTCTTGTGCGTGTTGGCGTAACTGAAAAAAGTTTTGCTGCCACATAAAAGAGCATGTCGAGAGCTTTCACCTGACGCGTCGACCGCCCGCTCTACGACGTATGACGAAGGAGTTAGACCCGTTTCATATTTTGGACCTTTGGATTACTGTAACTCACGAAATTCAAACTTTTGAGTCTCGACGCCGGTTATGACTAATGATCAGTGAGTCGAGATCTATCCAAGGAGCCCAAGATCTTCGCTCTACGACTGTCCAATGCCGAGATCTGAGAGCATTACGCACGGACGGACAGACGCACGGACGAACGCACGCACGCAGGCCGAGCTCTCGTAGGGTGTCGCCCGGCTGAGGCCCGGCGAAACAATTCACAGCGTCAGCGGTGCTTCGCAGTATTGTACATTGTACAACATTTCAATGACAGGAGTTGCCAATACCAAGGCCTGGACTTTGTGTAGCTCAAGCAGAGCATGTGTCATTGTAGGTAGGTAGGCGTATCAACACAGTAACACACAGCGCAGTCAGTATGGTCAGTACGATCTTTCAATGTTCGCTGAGCTAAAGGCACTCCCTTCATCCTCTCACTCATTAACAGATTCTTCAGTCGGTTTCGATCGATGGCTTTCGTCTTCTGGACAATCTCCTTCCCATGTCTTCCAGCCAGTTGGCGTGCTTGGACTTTCTCAGCTGATGAAGCAGCACGCCCACAATAACGATTAGGAACTTCACTATGGAGACTGAGGGGGGATTGCTTGGGCAGTACTAGCGCAACAATTGGAGTACTCAGGCAAATTCATTTTAAAAACGCATTCAGAATCTTATCAAGCGCCTCTGCAGTGGTGCGTCATACCCATGACCCATAACTATTCACGTCCCTTTCGATCGCGCGGCTGTTGGAATTAAAGTTCACGCTGAAAAGTCTGAGCGAATCGTGGAATGCCCAAGCAATCCAATCGACAGTCCAATCCAGAGGCCGACTTGGCCACCGATGTCGCTCAAGAGGCCCGTGAAGGTCTGCGCTAGGCGCTGAAGTAGGCGGAATTGTGCTTACCGTATTTCCCCGATTAGAATACCGCTTACCTTCCCCGATTGGTACGGTGTCACACAGCCTATTGTACTTACAGTACGTACATGAGTATTCCTTACAACTGGTCGAAATTGCTCAGTCAAGTGTGCCTCTCGAAACCTGTTGCACTTCCACGTACTGCAGCTCGTCGTACCCAATGTACAAGAAGAGCTCATCCTCCGAACCCTTCTGTCGGCGTATTTTGGGCTCTTCTGTGAAAAACATGCGTTCCGAAGTTCCAGCAGAGGTTGAGTTGAAGTCGGCCGACCTCAGTTCTGAAGTTGTGCATGTTTGCTGAAGCGTTCCGCGAGCGAAGTCGAGTGCACAAATTTCACCAAGTCCCACATACCAGGGGTGACCATAGAAACTGAAACTAGTTTCAGTTTCAGTTTCAGTTTCTATAAATATACTGAAACTGAAACTGAAACTAAAATGGTCAGCCATATTGAAACTGAAACTGAAACTGAAACTCCACAAAAGGAATCAGTATTAGTGTAATACTGAAACTAGTTTTAGTGCGCACTACTGAAACTAGTTTCAGCTTCAGTTTCAGTGTTTGAGGCGTATGTTTGGTTCATCTTCTTAGGTTGATTCGGCACTTTGCTTGACTGACAATGACGAAAAATCTCTGAATGCACCTTATGTATGGTAATCAGCAACGCAGCAACGCATCCATGCGAGATTGCACGTGCGCTTTACAGCCGCGAACAGCGTACTTAATACTGAAACTCAGTTTCAGTAACTGAAACTGAAACTCAAGAAAATTCTTTACTGAAACTGAAACTGAAACTGAAACTAGAAAGAAAACTGGTACTGATACTGAAACTGAAACTGAAACTAAATCAGTTTCTATGGTCACCCCTGCCACATACATACCTAT
>JASAMZ010002057.1:0-55000 GCA_030248115.1 Linhomoeus sp. GSCO2_2 | reverse complement strand
CGTAGTCAGCCCGTTGACCTTTTCGTGTTGAACCCTTGATCACTTGACAACGCTTGGCAGCTTGTCAGGCTCATCTTTCGCCGGCGACACCTCCACTGGACGTTGCTGCTGCGCAGGGGCGGAACCACCGAAACGGAGCATCCGGCGGTACTCTTGGCGGTAGTCGCTGCTGCGGGCGAAGTACACCAGGGGATTGACAGCCGAACCCCACAGAAGTACGCAAGAGGTGAAGATGCGCGCCCTGCGCCACACGACGGACGCTTCCGGAAAGAGACGGAGCAGGGCTGCAAGCAGTAATGTCTCGAGATTTGTGATTTCGAACCGTCACTGCGATTTCTCCCAAATAACAAGGTCTGACTTCTACCCTGACATGATGAAGCATTGAAATCCCTTACCTGATACTGACAGTAATGCCACTACAACGTCTCACATTACTTTTGAACATGATAGGGGAGGAGGAAGAGGAGGTGGCTGCCGAGGACAACAAAACTCTTGAAGAGCAAATAGTGGTAGTCTCCAAATAGTGGTAGCAGGGGCACATTGAAACAATAGTGGTAGGTCTCCAAATAGTGGTACATAACTATGTACCACTGTCTGGAGAAATATCTACCCTTCATTTATGCGCGTAGCAACACCACAAGTGAGTGGAAATCGTCAACTGCTGACAGTTAAGCAATCTCAAGTCAAGCTAGGCCAGAATTATAGAAAACTGCCCTAAATTTGGTCATTCTAAGCCACTTTGGTTGTTCTCAATATAGGGTGTAGAGGTAGGTTGAAACAATAGTAGTAACTACCTCTATTCGGCACTTTACGGTATGTTGAATAAGGGATAATTTTGTATCTAGTAAATTTGTTGCATAAACAAGTGCCAGTCATCCAGTGATGATGGTCGCGCTGGCACTGCGTAGCTGAGTCTAGATGTAGAGACCAAAACTCAGCTAACGTTTGTCGTCCGAAACATGGAAGTCAAAGCAAAGATATTGACGGTACGTAAACAGCTGTGATACGGTGTGTGTCATGTGTTCTATGACCTGCGATAAGGATGTTGCCAGAGACCGAAAGTGTCCAAGTGGCCATGTAAATGGCCATGACGATGGTGACCGTGCACAACATTCGCCGCCGCTTGTTGTCGTCAGCGAAGTTTTGACTCTTCAAAGCTCGATAGGCGGCCGAGTAGACGACCACTACCAAAACGTTTAGTGAAACGGCCCCCAAAAGCCAGATTGAGCGGCCTCGGCCGGCCATAAATTCGGAGCCAGTGCAGATCGGAACAACTAAAGAATATTTGTGCCTTGTGCCATTTTGGAGCCAAAATGTGATAGTCAACCACCGTCTCGAGTCCAACTGGTCCACCCAACCGCACCGCAGGTTATCAGGCAGTAGGCGGCGCATGCTGTCATGTGCAAGAGAATGTATCTGCTACGTTTCCATTTGCGGTACTTCAGGGAGAATTTCGTCGCCAGAAAGCGGTCGAACCCAACACCCAAGATTCCGAAGGACGAAGCTGTCATCAACGTCACGTCTGAAAGCAACGTACCTACATGTGTAGATACGGCAACCTGTCCTGTAGTGAGGTCCCGTTTGTTACAAAGGACCGCCGACAAACGTACGTAGTTCCGCTTTACAAGATAGCTCGACTCTAAAGATAACAGCGGTACATGCATGTTACCTGGCAACTTTACAGCCACGCATATCCGCCTTTCAGGCATGATGGACCAGACGTTTGACAACGCGATGGGAATCCCCAAGATCCCATGAACAAAACAGGCAGTCATGTCATACAACGCCAACAGGCCTATGATGTGGCCGCACTTGTTGCGCAACCTGACATTGTGCCTGAATATCGTGGCACGGTGTTTCAGCTTCACGTAAGATGTTCTTCTTTTACAGACAAGAGCAGTTAAGGATGCAGTTGTCGTTTTGATGCTCAACTGGAGACATTCTATCCGCGCGCAGGAGGATGTCACAACCACCGCAACCACTTGTTACTGGAACTTCGTGAATATTTATATTCTACACGTGCGCGCATTATCCACCTGACAGCCATCAACGTCATTAGGTTGCCAACGAAGCCGATCACCGTCGGCGGAAGTTGGACCAGTGCCTTCACTTGGATGGCAAAGGCCATGCCTTCGAAAGAAACTGTATCGTTTGTCGTCATTTTCACAAGCTCGGATTCGATTATAAAGAGTTCACGATC
Organism: Linhomoeus sp. GSCO2_2; assembly: GCA_030248115.1. Lineage (NCBI taxonomy): Eukaryota > Metazoa > Nematoda > Chromadorea > Monhysterida > Linhomoeidae > Linhomoeus > Linhomoeus sp. GSCO2_2. Next base: position 52,800 of record JASAMZ010002057.1, on the reverse strand, counting down.
CAGTCTTGTCGTTGTACCACACTTTTTAAAATTGTTTTGTCATTGTTTGGTATTGTTAACAATTTAGGAACAATTGTACCTAAGCTGTTCCTAGGAAGATTGGGTGCCGTAGGGCAGAAGTTCGTTAAGTGGTAATTTCCATGAAATCAAACGAATATTCGACGTAAGTAATGAAACAATCTCAAATTATATGATATTTGCCTGCATACTTCCACCAACATTCAGAACAATTTAGGTACAATTTACGAGTTTCCAAATTGTTTTGTTCTGGAACCATTTCAGATTGTTAGTGTTATTGTTCTGTTCCTGGAAGCAGTGGAACAAGTTGTTATTGTTCGTAAATTGTTAACAATTGCAAGACTGTCACGATCTATAAACTTTGTTGAGCGAGAGGGCCACTCTTGTGCTTGTTTCTATGAATTAGATGCGATTCTATGGTAGGGGAGGCCCAATCAGATGTAGTTGGCTCATGCAGCGGCGTGGGAGCAATTTGCGTAGCTTCTAAGCATCACCTGCTCAGAGAAGGTAACCCATTTCTAATCTTACACTTCCTTACCACAACATTCCCTGTGTACGGTACGGTGCGAACTGTGAGCACCAAGTTGGCTATACGCATTATTGAACTATTGCATCTTTTAATTAAATTATTCTATTATTATTATTAATATTATTATTATTATTATTATTATTATTATTATTATTATTATTATTATTATTATTATTATTATTATTATTATTATTATTATTATTATTATTATTATTACTATTATTATTACCGTAAATCCTCCAATAAGCGCCCCCCTCGAATAAGCGCCCACCTCCAATAAGCGCCCCCCCTAGAGGGAGGTTGAAAAAATAAGCGCCCCCCCTCCAATAAGCGCCCACCTTTTGTTAGTACCAGCAGCACTAGCACTACCATACGTGCTCTGTGACCATTCCTAACACAAGTTTTGGCTACATATGACAGCACTACTACTAATTGCAGGTATTCTGATCAAAAGCTATACAGTTTCAGTCTGAAATCTATGCAGATGTGCGCAAAAATGTGTCAAAAACGGAGAATTTTGGTGAAATTTTGGCACTCCTGAGGGGTCGAGTTAATAAGCGCCCCCCTCGAACAAGCGCCCCCCTCCAATAAGCGCCCCCCCTAGAGGTAGGTTGAAAAAATAAGCGCCCAGGGCGCTTATTGGAGGATTTACGGTATTATTATTATTATTATTATTATTATTATTATTATTATTATTATTATTTTATCATCATTATTATTATTATTATTATTATTATTATTATTATTATTATTATTATTATTATTATTATTATTATTATTATTAATAACACCCCATTATTGAAGTGCTTCCACTGCCCCTAAACATCGCCAACATTAATTGATGGCGCACATAGCACACCACATTTAGACTTGATTCAGTTTATTGGTGACAGCCTCTGATTCACATGTCGTCTGACTGAAGCACGGAAGACGGAAGTCAGGTACTATCCATGAACTGTAGCCTATCCTGACAAGCGTTTCTGGTCCAGAAATCTTTCAGAGGCTTGTTTGGTAAACGAACTGGTATTGTAACGAAACAAACGCTAGTTACACTACCAACCAAAATGAAATTCCAATCCAGAATGAGTCGTTGATTCATTCAGAAGTTGTTTCAGACTTTCAACGCCCAGTCAATCGATTTCAGTAATACGATACTATAAGTCTGGATGAAGTATGTGGGACCAGACTAAGACTACAATGTCGGCAACTTTGAACTGCAAAGTCACATTGTTGTCCAATCAAACCGCTTGATCGTGTGTTGATTGAGCGTGACCGTATTTGACCTCTGTTGGTTAAGTTTGTAATGTTAGGGTACAGCCTTGGCTAAGCATGTTTGGCGGGGCTTTTAAAGCACCAAACTCTGTCTACCAAATTGCTTCAGGGAGAGCCTCGACGAGCGCCTCCGAGCCTCTAATATTCAACTTCAGGTAGTGTAGGTGTAGGTGAGGAGGTACTGTGGATCTAGGTACGGTCTCAGATGTGTGCGCAAGCCGCAAGGAGACGATTACGGACTACGGTACTATCTCGATTTGAGCGTCTGTATTCTACCCGGCTGTATATGTACGAAAACAAACAATAGATAATCATAGAGGTACGTTATACTGATTACACTGAAATCCTGCACTGCATAGCTGTCTAACTTCCACTGGACGTCTAATGAGGCAAAGATCAAGCTTTTGTTAACCGTTTAGTTTAGTTCAATTTGAGTAAATCAAATAAAACTGAACGTTGACTCAAGACTCGTTGATGCAATCCACAACTACATCCTATCATCAGTCCGAGGAAACAAAGGCCGAGACGGCAAAACTTATTTTGCTGCATGTATCTCATGATCTCAAAATGAACCGCTTGGTCTCATGAAACGCACAACTTGTGGTCGACGAAAATAAAATCATCCAAGCATGTCCGACCTTTTGGCACCTATTTGTACATAGAATTCACTGGATTTGGCTGGAAAGACAGTTTTACACAAGTTCTTGAACCCCAATTCGGTCTTCCCTTCCAATTGAGTCTCGCGCCATCAACTACCTTTGTCTGCCTCAAATTATGTCCGTTCAAATTTCGCGTCAACACCTCCATTTGAGATAGACTAGACACCGTAGCTTGAACTAGTTGGCTTGGTTGTGACCATGATGATAAAGCAAGTGGGCGCGGTATACTGCTAAGTGGGTGTCGTGTTGACACACGTGGTATTCTGGTGTAGTCAGTTAGGTTCACTGAATTGCGATCTCAAAGTGTAGAAAGCTTTTCGCGCTCACGTTGACTCGACGGCTGATTCTGACACACGGGCACAATTGCCTGGAGACGAGGGTAAGCGGTTGGAAAATACCGGGAAGGAATGCTCAGAGGGATTCTCTGTAATTATGCCGAGTGTAGTAAGCGTTGCTTCCGAGTGAACAATTAGTGTGAGCGTAGGTACTTCAATTGTGAAGTTTGGTGAGGAGAATTGGAGACTTGTGAAGTTGCTGAATCATTGTCGTCGTCGAGAGAAGAAGAGAAGAAAGTTCGCGCGAATGGTGGCGGCGCTGATAATGTCTGCGGTGCCACACAGCTCCAGCGCCAACTCCGACGATGACAGCGACGAAAGGGAGGTTGGTCGTTTCTCTGCGGATTTGACATGCTTTTTTGCTTCGATTAGACCAGATTTGACCACCTTCAGTGTCCGCTATGCATGGACCCTCTGGAGTTGGACGACCTCAACTTCTACCCCTGCCACTGCCGATATCAGGTAGTGCATAGTGCATACACCGCATAAGAACATAGGCTAACCCCAATCTGACTTGGCTTTGGTTTATGGCTTTCTCCACCAGTCTGTTCAAACGATTATCTTGAAACTTTGCGCGGACATCTTGTAAGGTATTTACGCAGATTTGTGCCAATTTCACATGATTTTCAAGATTTCACAAGAAGCGTAGATTTGTATTTACAAAGATAACAAAGTGTCAGCTGTCCTGTCTGTAGATCTGCCGCTTCTGCTGGCACCGGCTCAAGAACGACGAGGACGGCCTGTGTCCCGCCTGCAGGCAGCCCTACGCCGAGAATCCCGTCAACTTCGAGCCCCTCTCCTTTGAAGAGTCTGTTTTTCTGGCAAACATTGCTTGCGATTTCGAATTGTTCTCTAACACGTCGTCTGTTTGCAGAGTGCAGAAGATTCGCAACGAGAAGCAGCAGAAGAAGCAGAAGGAGAAGCAGAAGATCTGCGAGAGCAGACAGAACCTGGCCAAGCTTAGGTACGGTAGAAGGGTTATTGTTACCGTATTCTGAATCTTAGGTGCGGTACTTCCTAGCTGACTCTCATGCCGCGTTTACCGGCATTGGGTCCTTTGGGGGGGGGGGGGTTTGGGGAGGGGGGGGGGGTTTGGGGGGGGGGGGGTCCCCCCCCCCCCCCCCCCCCCCTGGCCATCGGCCGGTACGGACGAGGTTCCGGACGACCCCCCCCCGGACGCCCATCTCAGACCGACCCCCCCCCCCTAGCGACCCCAAATTGCCGAAAAATTTTCGCCTGCGGCGCAATTTTGTTGTTTTAATGTGTATTTTGACCATTTTTAGGCTAGTAAATGGCGTTTATGTGTATGTTTGCAGTACTAAATGAGTAAAATACACGTTTTTCTGCACTTTTTGAAGCAAAAACTGCCAAATTTGCTTCAGTAAAAGACCCCCATAGCTTTTCAAAATGGCCATCCGGAAACGGAATCCGGTTCCGGATGACCCACCCCCCCTCGACCCTCAGTTGACCCCCCCCCCCGGACCAAATCTGGTAGGAACCTATGTGTACAGGAACGTTTTAGATACGTTAAGAAAGAGTATGGGCGCTCATATCGGCTGCGCTGGTTCGAAGTTTTCCAGGTTATGCAAAAATCTGTTTGTTCAATGCGTTAGTAAGAGCGCTTGCTCTCAGCATTCTCCCAGGAGTCGTAGATGTTTTGTTAACCATAAGAGTTTTTACGGACTAACTTGTTTGCTACGACCTTTCACGCTTGACTATTTGGGCTAAACTGATCACACGCGCCAAAGGAATATCCCAAACCCTACGTCCAGCCAAAATTGGCGTCATCATAATTTGTGACACGCGCACGCGTGCTCTTATGCCTCTGCTCTGAAGGAAGAGTACTGTAGCTAGTTGGTGCTGAGTCAGTGAGGCGCGAACCGCACGTATCCAGCCATTCACCAGAGAGACTTTTGCACTTGCGCTTTGCAGGGTGATTCAGAAAAATCTCGTCTACGTGGTGGGTCTGTCGTCGAAGGTGGCGGAAGCGGAAATTCTCAAGAGGCCTGAATACTTTGGCAAGTATGGTCGAATACACAAGGTCGCCATCGGCTCCTCGGGGGGACAGGTCAGTGTGAGAACAAGGAACACGCGCAGGAGCCCCTGCATAAGAAGCATTCCGACTACATTGGGCCTATAGTAGATGGAGATTACGTGTTTTGGACGAAGTGTAGGCAAGCGCAAGCGGAAACTGCAACCACATCTACCGGGGCGCAGCAGAACTCCTTCAGAGTCCTGTGTGGACCAAGTCGAACTGAGTTTAGGGAATGCCACTTTCACGTCGATTTGGCCAGTGATCCTTTATGAACGAACTGTTACGGGAGTTAGTCTATGTGGCCGGATGTCCCAGGTTATCTGGAGTTACGTACTGTTACGTACGTAGGGCAGCGATTGCAAGGCCAGGCTTATCACAATATTTATTTGTCGGGCTATTCTAAATGAAATCCAGTGAAATTTGGCACATTAAGCCATCCACAAACAGAAATTTCAAATTTGGGTGCAATTGGTTCAGTGGAGCGAAGAGTTGTGGGCGCGTCCTTGCCTTCGCTCCCCTCCCAGGCCGCTTAGGATACTGGTGTCCGGTCGTTCGTAGAGGGGTAGCGCCCGGAAAACTCCAATCGCAATTCAGTGGTCCTCCCAGCAGCAGCAGCAGTCCCAGCAGACGCAACAGGGGGTCTCCACTTCACAGCAGGGGTCTCAGCAGTTCAGCGGCGTGGCCTACGTGACTTACTATCGGGCGGAGGACGCGCTGCGAGCGATTCGGGCCGTCAACAACGTCCAGGTGGACGGGAGGACGGTCAGGGTCTCCCTGGGCACCACCAAGTACTGCTCGAGCTTTCTCAAGAACCAGCCCTGCCACAAGAGCGTGAGTGGACTATTTTGAGGGAATTCGGTGAAAGCTTCTGGCTTCGGCCAGAATGCTACTAGCTCTCCCACCCCCCCCCCCCCTCCCCCAGCCGAGATTCGAGCTACTCCCCCCCCCTCCCCGCCACCCTAAAATCAGGAAATATCACAAGAATCTACCTGCGTCTTTGGCGATATGTTGGCACTTTGGCTGTTTCCGGATACCTAGCTCCAGGAACGCGATTCTTGTTCGGTACTCTCTTCCCCCTAGCCTTGCGACCAATCGCACGTTACAATCTCAAGGTTTTATCGCGCACCTTACCATTTTGTTTGCAGGAGTGCATGTACCTGCACGAGGTGGCGGAGTCCGAGGCCAGCTTCACCAAGGAGGAGATGCAGCAGGGCAAGCACTGCGAGTACGAGAGGAAGCTACTCGCAGCCGCCACCGCCGATTCCGCCCCCGCCGCTTCTGCTACCGCGGCGCCTTCCCAGCAGCAAAGCGCCAACCAACAGCAGGCGCAACAGAGCAGGTAAAGATTGGAATGTGTGGCACGTGGTAGAGTGAGTCCTTTACGAACTTCACATCTGCCTCTGCCTGCTACAGGAGGCCTACCGGCAGCGCCTCGCCAGTCCCCTCTGTCACCTTGAGGACGCGGCAGCAGCAACAACAGACGACGACGACTGCGACGGGTGCAACTGCGGCAGCAACTACAGTTGCCAGCGAGCGACCCTCGAGCACCGTCTCACTTCTGGGCGCTCGGCAGCAGCAGCAGTTCCGCGCCGGCCGGGCGCAGGCCCACAGTCTGGACAGGGAACGCGGCGCCCAGAGACAGGCGCCGCAACAGCAGCAGCCTTCCTCTCAAGAGGACGTCAGCACCAGCAGTGGGGACAAGGCTGCCGATGATAGCAGTGCGGAGGCGGAAAACAAGGCCCCGCAGCCATCGATGACAGGTGCGAATCCCTCCCTCCTCTCCTCCCACCTCCCACCTCCCACCGCCCCCCCCGCCCTCTCTGCATGCCTTATGGCCACAGTTGAAAGTCGCGTTCAGTGAACTCCACTTCCTTGGGTCATCGAGCGACGGCCTCCATGGGGCAGCTGGGCGCGGCCGACTGGCGCGAGACCCTCAAGAACTGGCAGGCGTCCCAGAGAAACAGGTCCCTCTTTCTTCAACATTGTTTTTCTGTTGCAAACCTTTGCTTAGACCCCGTCCCGTTTTCAGATCTCTCTTTTCCGAGGACGACGTGGTGTCCTCGAGCTCTACAGCCACGCCGACCTCTGAACAGCCTCCGGCGACGGCTCAGACTACTGCAGATGCCGAATCGGTTGCTACCGCGACGACAGAGCCCAGGCCGGTTCCACCGCCCAGTGAAGACCCGAATCGGGAGGCGCTTCGGCGCCTTCTCGGAGACAAGGTGTTGAACGGTCTCAACAGGGATATCGGCGGCGGCGCCACGGAGGAACAGAGCGCCGCTGGCAAGAAGCCAGGAGGTAGCGTGTAGCAGTCAAAAGTGGCGTTTTTCGTGAAGAATTCTACGCTCCTCAAACAAGTAATTCGATTTCAGAGGAGCCCATGGAGAGCAAAACGACGGACTGGCACTTGGCCTTCGGTTTCTTCGACTCGGCAAAGGGTGAGTGAGAAATGGGACCTTATGCTAGGTGTCGTGCGCTATGCAGGCACTCGTTCTCTGTGTCAGATGGACCTTCGAAAGAGTCTGGCGGGTCGGTGGCGGCGGCGCCCTCCTCCACTGACGACGACCTCGGTACGTATTGCTATCGATTCCTGTTCGCAGCATCTCACTTGTGCTAGAAGCTTCCATTGCGCTTCAGGCTTCGACCCCTTCTCCGAGTCGTCGAAAGGTCTGGCGGAGCTGATGGACGAGGAGCGACGCGAGCGGGAGCGCGAGAAGCAGTCGAGCGCAGAGTCGGCGCTCTCCCGTTCTCTGGGAAGCAGTTGGGGCAACAGCAACCAGCCACAGTTCCCGCTCAGCGCCGGGGCGCCTCATGCTTCTGGGCAGGGTTCTCTTGGGGGCATGTACCCCGACTGGAGACAGGAGATGATGGACAGGGCGCAGGCGCACCACCACCAGCCGGACAGACAAGGTGGAGTGACGTGGGCAATTTGTACTTGTGTCGCTTTCCTTGTTCTACTGTTACGGTGTCTTTCAGTGTCCCCGATGCATCAACAACAAGCGCACCAGTCCCTGTACGGCTCCAACAGTCACCCCATGGCGCCTCAGCAGTTCCTCCCACAGCCCAATCGAGGGGGTCCCAGTCCCCCCAACGCAGCGCAGCAGGGGGTAGAGGGCTCCGCCAGCGAGTGGCAGAAGAGCTTCCGGGCCCTTCTCCCCAACGTCAACGTCCACTTTACGCAGTCGCCCAATGGACAGACGCCGCCCCAGCTCTCCCCAGTCTCTGTGGCTGCAGGAGTGCAGAGACAAGTGACGCCCGGCAAAGGTGCGGTAGCTGGAATGCCTTATGCCACGGTTAGTGATAGACAATGAATGAGTTGGTAATTCTCGCATTCAGGCTGGTCTCCCGTGGCGGCCGGTCCTCGATTCCTAACACGGAGCGCGACCGTGGGCGGGGTGCCAGGGGCTTCGTCCCCCTCCGGCCCTCCCCCTCCCCACCACAGTCCCTTCTACGGGGCGCCGCCCCCTCCCCCTCATCTACGAGGGCCGCCCCCTCCGGGCATTCGGCCTCCGGGACCCCCTCCGCCCTTCTCGCACCCTCCTCCCCCCTCTGCACATACCCCCCGGGGGCCACGGACCCCCTCCCCCGCCGGGGGCCTTCCCCCCGCTGGGAGGGCACCCCCCGCCGCCGCCCTCCATGGCCATGAGACCCTCGCCCCCGCTGCCCCCTCCGGGCATGCCCCCGCCTCCGCCACACTTTGGGCCAGGGCCAGGGGCGCCACCCGGAAGAGGGGTGGGCGGCCACCCCCCGCCGGGTCTGCACCACCACCACCATCATCATCACCACCACCACCCGGGACACCCTCCGCCCCACCTCCAGCAGAGCCACTTTGGAGGTATGTACGATTCAGAAGTGTCACCCCGTGGTCGACATGGCAATGTGCTAAACGACGCCATGTGCCGTTCGTTGCATCGACTGTTGTGAAATTTGCACAGTTTGTCGCGAACACCCTGTAGTATGCTCTGTCCAATTCTGGACCCGATCGGTAACTGCTTTAGAATCGTCACTGCGAAGTGGCGTTCTAACCCCTGTATTTGTACGAGGAGAGTAACAATTTTGAAATATTTTCTAACTTTTTCACAAATTTTACTTACATTCTCCAATCTCTAAGTGACAGTAGTAAATTTGCAGGCTCCTCCTGGCCGCCTCCAAACGGCAGCGGTCCACTGTCGCCGGGCGGCGGGGCGGTCAGTAACGGCAGCAACGGCCAAAAACGATAGCTATTAGTGGTCCCTACCGTACCCTATAGCGCGCCGCACTCATTTCCATTGGATTTGCTCGCGATTTGCGTACACTGTGCGCTTGTTAGAAGTCGCATAAGCGCCTAACGCTTTCCGAGTTTCGTCAATCGCCAGTTTTGCGCCGAATAGTTCGATATTCGCTGCTGTGCGCTCTTTCTTTCGGTGGGTGTCCTTTCATACCATTAGAGAGCTCGAAGGTTCGTTGCCGGTCGTTAGCGTGTTGCGGGCTGATTTCTCGACTCTTTCCGCTTCTTTTCTCCTCTCCCTGGGGTAATCCTGTGTTGCTACCGTACCTAAAGCACCGTACCCTCTCTGAAGTACAGTACAGCTACGCGTATACGCAAGCAGGCGCACAATTGGCAAACTGTGATAGGCTGGGAGCCGCGGTCGGCGGTTAACGTCGATTCGCGCGCCCGGCCTGGCAGGTCCGTACGTTCGTCTGTCTGTCTCTCCTCGTTACAAGAAACATTATTCCGTTCGTCGTGTGCGTTCGATTAGTGAATTGTCGTCGCCCTGTAACGCTCGCGTGTGGTAGGCTGGTTCCATATGGGGATAAATATTTGCAGCTTTTAAATGGCACGTCCAGCTTTTAATTGGCATCTTGCGCTTTTAATTTCTGGCGGCCGCGAAACGCAGCGATGCGCTTTTAATTTGGCCGGAAGCGCTTTTAAAATGGCAGAATGCGCTTTTAAATGGCAACTGGCGCTTTTAATTCCGTGGAAGCTGCGGAGCCGTGCCGCTGGTCAACCAAAAGGCAGACGGTGGGGATAAAAGCGAGCGCACTGAATGAATGACTTTCTCGTTGCATTCTGTGTGCATTCACGTAACTTGGATGTCCAACATTCGCATTGCTTGATTGAACACATTGCTATCCCTTGACAACGTATATTCGTTTGAATTCAGGCTATGCTTAGGCTCGCCCTGCGCCCACAGTCCACAAGAGTCAGTCGGCGTCGCAGTCTGGCGGGTCGAAGCTTAGGCTTAACGCGACCGGTGACCGACTTCAGGGCGCGCGGAGCGCGCCCTGAAGTTGGTGGTCGCGCTAAGCCTCAGTTTTCGACCCGCCAGGCGCGACGTCGACCGAGTTTTAGTGCAAACTGTAAGTGGACTAAACACTCCTCCATATAATTCACCTCCTGCTTAGGCCGGCTGAGCCCCTTCCCTGCTTTGCCCTGTCGCGCAAACAGCGATGCATGACCATTGCTGCGTGCCATGAATACGCTCCTCCACCGCGTCAAGTACAGGGGAATACTGCCGGAGGAATTAAAAGCGCCTCCTGCCATTTTAAAAGCGCCTCCTGCCATTTTAAAAGCGCCTCCTGCCATTTTAAAAGCGCCTCCTGCCATTTTAAAAGCGCCTCCTGCCATTTCCGAAGAGCGGCAAGCAAAAGCTGTCGTGGCAAATTAAAAGCGCTAGTTGCCATTTAAAAGCGCTTCGTGACTTTATTAAAAGCGCAAAGCGATTTATTAAAAGCGCCCAAAATCCCCACCCGTTCCATATTTCGTGTCGTGTGCCCCACTTGAAGTTAGCGCCGCCGCGCTTTTTGACGGTTATTTTTTTCGAGGTTTTTGCGTGAGTGTGGTGTTTCTATTGCGGTTCCCTCGAACGGTTTTCGATAGGCGCTTTGCCTCAGTCCGTGCGTGCGTGCGAGTGTGTGTTTGCTTAGGTTGACGACGTTAACCGATCAAGAAGGATGGGAAAAGGCGAGGTTTGTGTTCGATTTGGCCAACAATACTATTCTCTCCATATTACGACGTTTGTGTTGTTCCTTGTTCCTTCTCCGTTCCGATGAGGCGCGCCTTTTTACCGCCGTTTTATTACTATTCGAGAAAGGAAATTGTGCGATGATTGTGATCGACCCTTGGTGTGTGCGTGTGCGCTAGGGTAAGTAGAAGAATCGTTCCCCGCTCGTAGAGAAAGGCAAAACTCGGTTGACGCGCGTCTAGTTTGTCGGGGCAGATGATGACGATTTGTGTCTCTCCTCTTCTTCTCCGTCTGTTTGGCGTGTGCAGCAGGAGCAGCACCTATATTGACCTGCGTTCCTCCTTTGTTTGTTGAGACGAAAGGAAACCGCTCTGAGATGACTCTGGATGACTTTTGTGGAACTGAGCAGAGCTCATGGTGCGTATCATGCGCTGCAATGCCTTGATTGTGTGAGACACCTTTACGATCCCTGCAGGTGGATACCGTATGCTTTTGGAAAGTATACGGTAACTGCACCGCAATGGTGGCTCGCACGCACGCAGAACTAACGACGCTATAGAGTGCCTACTATGCTTACAGTAATCCTCATCTATCATCTGGCAATCCTCCAACCATGAACTGGATGGGCAGCGGCAAGTCTAAGCGCGTGCTGAAGGCGGACGAAAGGCAGCGCATGGACACCTTCCAGAAGTACCGCCAGAACAAGGACAAACTCCAGAAGGAGCGGCAAACGTCCACCGCCGAGCAGCGACTGCGCAAGATGCGCCACAAGCTCTTCAGGGAGACGAAGGAGGGGGAAGAGGTGAGATTAGGCTATTGTTAGATTACGGTATTCCTACTGAAGCTTATGGGGTGAGCTTTCGCACTCTCTGCAGAAAGAACGCAACTCTGCAATGTCAGGCAGAATGCAAACTCGACTTTTTAATATCGGAGCTTGTTGCGATTTCGATCCATTTGAGACTCAAAATTTTTATACTCCACAAAAAGTGTGGAGTATATAGCGTTTGTGCGCGAAACGCAGAAACTTTGAGTCAAGGCGTTCGCGCGTGAAGCGGCCGATTTCCAAACGGTCTTTTGCGTTGGGTAGGCCTAGTAAGTGGGCAGGGTGGACACCAAACGGGGTCACGCTACGGGACCCCGTTGGCGGGAAATTCAAAAATTTAAATTTTCAAAGTACTGAAAAATGGGTTACATAGGGTAGAACTCGAACCAGGCAAGTCGTCCGGGGGACGCAGTATACTCCACAAATTTGAACTCCTATGCACGGTGACTCCTCTGCTGTTGTGGCCTCTTGACACTCCCAATCACAAAACTAATGCCTAATTCGTGATCTACATCCCAGAATACCCCAGAATCGACATGCAACACCCCTAGCTTCCTATGGACCCCCGGCACCGAAATTCTGCACTTGGGGTACGGTAGCATGCAAATTCGTCATAGTGCATTCAAACACCATCTAAACGCTAAACGAATGCCAAATTCGTAATCAGCGCCCCTGAAAACCCCGAAATCGAGTATAATATCGCGAAAGTCGACCCGACACCCAATATTCAAATGGACGCGGCAGGGTTACTGTAGTTCTGCAAATTCGCCAAAAACACTTTTCTGGACCAGATTTCAACGTAGAATCGATTGAAACCACTTTTGAACCGATTCGGCAACGCATTCGAGCGCTACAGACGCTGAAACGCGAAAATCGCAATTTTCGACCCCGGAGTCAAAAAAGTCGCAGTGTAAGAAAGTTTTTTGTGTTTCGCCCGATTTTCTCCGTTCATGGCTCATTCGATAGAGGACATCTGGGAAGGAGCACCAAGAGTGGTCTCGCCGCTCTAGCTGCTACCTAGCCCGCACAGCAGCCCGTCAAAGTCGGAAAAGGACCAAAAATCGCGAATTTTTTAAATTTGGCGCCAAAATGGGTCCCGCAGCGATCCAATTCATGTCTTCCACCCTCGGCCCTATCGAGTACTACAACATATCAAAAGATAGTATATACCATTATATGCAACTTTTTCGAGTTCTACCTTGCCTAATGCGTTTTTCAGTACTTTGAAAAAATAAATTTTTGAATTTCCCGCCAACGGGGTCCCGGAGCGTGACCCCGTTTGGTGTCCACCCTGCCCACCCACTAGGCCTACCCAACGCAAAAGACCGTTTGGAAATCGGCCGCTTCACGCGCGAACGCCAGACGGGCAACTTTTCTGCTTCCGCGCACAAACGCTATATACTCCACACTTTTTTGTGGAGTATAAAAAGTTGCATGTAATGGTATATACTATCTTTTGATATGTTGTAGTACTCGGTAGTGCCGAGTTGGCAAAAAAATAATTGGATCGCTGCGGGACCCATTTTGGCGCCAAATTTGAAAAATTCGCGATTTTTCGCTTTTTTCCGACTTTGACGGTTTGCTGTGCGCGATGGGTAGCAGCTAGAGCCGCGAGACCTCTTTTGGTGCTCCTTCCCAGATGTCCTCTATCGAATGAGCCATGAACGGAGAAAATCGGTTGAGACACAAAAAAGTTATCTTGGTGGAACTTTTTTGACTCCGGGGTCAAAAATTGCGCTTTTCGCGTTTCAGCGTCTGTAGCGCTCGAATGCGTTGCCGAATCGGTTCAAAGGTGGTTCCAAACGATTCTACGTTAAAATCTGTCCAGAAAAGTGTTTTTGGCAAATTCGCAGAGCTACAGTAACCCTGCCGCGTCCATTTGAATATTGGGTGTCGGGTCAACTTTATTTTACTCGATTTCGGGGTTTTCGAGGGAGCTGATTACGAAATTGGCATTTGTTTAGCGTTTAGATGATGTTTCAACGTGCCTGTGACGAATTTGCGTGCTACCGTAACCCAAGTACAGAATTTCGATTCCTGGAGTCGGTAGGAAGATAGGGGTGTTGTATGTCGATTCTGGGGTATTTTGGGATGTAGATCACGAACTCGGCATTACTTTTATGATTGGGAGTGTCAGGAGGCCACAACAGCAGAGGAGTCACCGTGCGTAGGAGTTCAACTCTGTGGAGTATTCAGTATACTGCGTCCCCCGGACGACTTGCCTGGTTATCTCTTATAGAAAGAGCAAAAGGACAAGGAAGAAACAGCCGAGGTCATAGCCGAATTCGACGACGACTCGGCGCTCTCTCCCAAGTCGAAGAAGAAGCGCCTCATCGCCAAGATCACCACGCGCAATGGGGACGGCGTCGTGAGAAGTGGGGGGCGCATTAGTCTAATACACAAGCCGATTTGAGTTGACAGAGGATAGGAGCTTGTGTATAGTGATTGAGTAAAGAGGTCAGATTAAGCGCCTTGATAGGAACAAGAGAACGGGAATAATGTAAAAGTTCTTGTCACGAATGAAGGCAAACGTCAAGTAGTCGCCGCTAGGTATAGCACACCGACGGCACGTGTATTTACCGTAACTTCTACGCTAACTGCCTATAACATCGCGAACAGGGCGGCGATTCAAATTCAAATTAACGACGGCAGAGTACGGAAATCAGGATACGGTAATGCGCCGGATCCAACCAGATAATCATGCGGGACGCGACAGCATTATTGGAGATAGCGATTGAGATTACTGTGAGATTGAAAGTGGGCATTGCTTCCAGGCAAGAAGGTCAAGGGTGTGAAGAAGGAGGAGGATGTGGAGGAGGAGAGTGGCGGAGTGGAAAACAAGCCAAAAGACGGCGCCAACGTTCCCGTGCCTGCAAGTGCGCTTTCCAAAGCAGTTGCACTTCCCATCTACTTTTCCACCGTTCACAATTGGTCTCAATGCTTCTCAGAATCAGAGGAGAAGCCCGAAGTGGACGTCGGCTCGGAATCGGATCCTGAGCCCACCCCCTCCCACTGGGCGCCTTTGGTCAAAGCCTCTGTAGACGTATTGAAAGAGGAGGAGAAGCGCAGGCGGCAGCGCGACCGCCGCCGATTGTTCATCACTGATCTGCCGAGAAAAGTGAAGAATTTTGGCAAATTGGCCAAGTGGCTGCGCTGTCCCGATTTGCTGACAATCAGCAAGGGGAACGTGGCGAAGTGGGCCTATTTTTTGGATTTTTGTGCTTTTTGCTGGCAAATTCCATCAAATGACTGTCTCAGAAGTGCCTTTCTGGGCTTCGCGACGGAAGAGCAGGCTGTGAGGGCGCGCGACAGTCTGCAGGGCAAACGGATCCAAAGCCACACTTTGCGCGTGGACTTCCTGGGAGAGAAGGCGGAGTCGAAGCCGGACAGCCAGCCTAAAGATCGTGAGACATCATCCGTTCCTACCGTATCAAACTCTTGACGGATTACGGTAATGTCACAGTTGTTGCAGTGGGAGTGCGCGTGAATCCCAAGCGTCTGTTCATCAGCGACCTTCCCTACAACTCGTCGAGCGAGCAGCTGCGCACCCTCTTCCCGAAGTCCACCCACCAGCGCTCCATCGTCCACTCCACCTACTGCGGCAGGTGATGACAGCGAGTATTCTAACTTTGCACCGCAGAATTTGGAATGCTTGCGATCGTATTGTGTGTACACTACTGTATTCTACCCTCTCAGAGGATATCTCACAATTGAATAACCGACCCACATTCTACAGTAGTCGATATTCGACCCTCCCTGTGAGACGCTCATTCTTCCTTGGTGCAACCACTGGCTGTGGTATTTGGGTACGCTTTACGTATTGTGCAATTCAGGTACGCATTCGTGGACTTCGCGAGCGCGCAAGACGCGGAGGAGGCCTTCTGGAAGAGCGACAGGCTGACCATTCAGGCGCACCCCGTGCTCGTGCTCTACGCCAGATCGGGCGGTCCGCGCAAGGGTGCGGTAGAAACAAGAATGTTGTTTCTACGCGCGCGCAATTCACTGCTTGCTTGGTGGCATTGCAACCGATATTTGCGTCGAGTGGATCTTATTGTGCGTTGTGTCGTAGAAACGAAACGCGTATTGTTGGGACACACAGATGTTACTTGCGCCCTTTCCAGAGAAAATCCTCTCTGTGAAGAAGCGCAAACCTTCGAAGAAATACCGAGACCGCGTCAAGCAACGGCGCGAGAAAATGGAGAACGAGGAGGCCGAGGTCTATTCTCGATTTTCATTTTCAAAGCTTTATTTGTCGTTTTGGTCTATATCTGGGGCACGATTTCAGAAGGGATTTTTCGCGACTCCTCAGCAAGCGAAGCCGAGCGGCGAGAGTGACGAGTCTGACTCGGACCAGGGAAGCAGCGATTAGCCGCCACGCAAATCTTTGTTAGCAGTTTGTCCCATTATTGTTCTTTGTTTGTTTCCCTGTTACCTGTTGACGAATTGAGAAGACGAGAATAGAACGTTGGGCATAGACGACCATAGACTGTGTTCTAAGTTCCTAAGCGTTCGTTGACACTTGTAAACTCTATGTCTACCGCAATTGTGTGCAATACGCAGTGAACTGATAACAGAACCGCGCCACTTGTGGCTACCACATTTCCCAGTCACAGTCGGCCGATGCTTAGGTGATGTGCGCCGCTCTGTGGCTTCCGTTGCGTGGTCGCTCCTGGTTCTTCCTCTTAGCTCAATTGAAGAAGTCAACTCGGGCGGGTTACTGTAGCGCCGTTGATTGGTCCAAAGAGCGTGAGGCGGTCGTGGTCGACGACGCGGCTGATTTGATAGTGTTCTGGCACCCAGAGAAGCCGCACCCCTACGAGCACACCAAGGTGAGGATTGTGAATCTGGGTTGTCCATTTGTCGAAGGACTAGAATCCGGGCGATCCTAATAATGAGATGACAAGAAGTCGCGGTGCATCGACGGTGATCATTGTGACTTCTGTAACACTGCAATAACACTGACACTCACCTCCCAAGAAAAAGATTGTGCGCGGCAGCATGTTCAGAACAAACAAATTTCGCCTGCGGCGCTATTTTATAGCAATTTTGTAACCTGAAAAGGCCAAAATCGGAAAAAATTTTCGCCTGCGGCACTATTTTAAGGTAACTTTGCAGCAGAAAACTCCAAAATCGGAACAATTTGTCGCCTGCGGCGCGCAAATTTTTTGATGCACTTTTGTAGTGTCTTGGTCCCCCCTGTGGCCTCAAAAATTCCGCCCCCCCCACATTCCAAAATCCTGGATCCGGTACTGGCTCTTGTCATAAAGTTATAGCTCTTGTCACACTTTGAAACTTGTGAGGCCCCAGTGGTACGTATTTGCAGCCCCTTCCCCCTCCCACTCGCACGGTGGACCGTCTGGTCAGCGAGCAGAAGCAGAGAGCCTGGAAGTACCCCCTGCCTAAAAGGGCGCAATCTGAGCTTCTGAGAAGTTCCCTGGTCGAGGACTACAATCGACAGTACCCCAAGACTGCCAAGACCAAACTTGAGGGCCCCACCACCCCTGAACTGCAGAGTATCTTCAGCACCAGCAAGCACACCTTCCTGCCTAGGTGGGATTACGGTAGATCATAGGTGAAATGCGAATGGCGCGATTTTGCACCGCTTTCCCTTCAGGCCGCGCGAGAAGCGCATCCGCTCCACCCTCCCCAAGCCACCCAAGTATAGAGAGGGGCTCTGACTTCAATTGTCCTTTGCTCTACCCTTCCGTCCTGTTCATCATGCGCTTCTCTCGTCTCTGCCTGAATTGCGCCTCCAAAGCCGCGTCGCGTCCAAAAGCCGCAAATCTGACTGTGAAAGTGGACTATATGGGTGTGGTACCGTACGCCGACGCTTGGGCGCTGCAAAAATCTTTGGTGGAAAAGGTCCTCCATGCAAAAAATCAGGGCCAATCCTCAACTGAGAATCGATTGCTGTTACTCGAACACCCTCCGGTGTACACTGTGGGCATTCGCAGCGAAGCATACCATGAGCTGGAGGAGGAGAGGCTCAGAAGCTACGGAGCGGACTTCTTTAGGTGGCGAATTTTGGCATTTTGTGATTTAAATTGTGGAACTGTTGAGATTTTCAACCTTTCCTCAGGACGAATCGCGGGGGTCTCATCACTTTCCACGGACCTGGACAATTGGTCGCCTACCCTATTCTTGACTTGGACTTGTTCAAAGAGAAAAACCATGGCACAACTCTAGGTATGGATTGGCTTCAATTAACTAGATTTATTTAATTAATTTAGTCTAATTGAAGAGTTGTCTTTTCAGGTGTCAAGTCCTACGTGGCAGCTCTGGAGAACACCATCATGGGGCTCTTGAGAGAAGAGTACGGTATCACATCGGGGACTAGCCCAGACACTGGGGTCTGGGTGGGACTGGGCACTCCTGGTACCATCGAGAGCAAGATAGCGGCCATTGGTAAGGCTTGTAGCACTGCAGCGCAGTTTTGTCCTCTGTTAGCTCCAGCAACGGTGCGGAGCGTATGTAGGTAGTCGTCGTATTGCGCAACGGAATTAGCGTGCCATATTGATGTTGGTCAGTATCACTTTCAAGTTTTAGGCTAATTCAAACGCACGTTGTTCAAGAATGTGTGAGATGCCTAGGCTGTGTGGTCCGACTGTCAACTCTCACTGGGCTCAAAACCCCTCTCAAAACACACACTTCCGTTCTTCCTGGCCGCGCACACAGCAGCGACTCACGAAGCAAACCGGCAGAGGGACGACCGCACACAGCTAGGCACCCAAAACAACTGCATCGAAACAGGGAATCACGGCGGCTTATAAAGGCATCGGATGCGCGTGGCGAACAACCAACAAGAGCGTTCACATTGACGTCACATCGCATAGAAACAATGGCAAAAGGACGCGCTCCAGGTGGGCTTGGCTTCGCTTGGGACGCGCAGCGGGAGGCCAACGAATGTCTGACGAAAAGTTCACGGTTGAAGGGAGGCACTGGCACTGGCAGGCGATCGGTAGATCACATGGAGGGCCCATCCGGCGGTCGACGCCCTCGTCGACTCGAACCGGGGTGTGGTGGGCGCAGTAGTCCTTCCAGTGGTGATGGTGGAGGAGCTGGTCCTCTGACGAGCGCAGTCCACTGGCGGAGACCCTGGGCCACAGCTGGAGAGGAGGCGGAACCACTGGAACACAACTCTTGAACAGGGGAAAAGCAGTGCAGTGCGTTCTGTTCTGCCCGCTGCCATGTGGGGAAAGGGACAGGGGGTCGACAACCGAAGGGCAAAACGCCAGGAAAAGCAGAACGGCCAGAAACGTCGATTTGATGAGCGCGAAAGGAGGGCTCGACCCCGAGGAAACAAAAGACTTGTTGCGTTTGCGCTCGCGACTATTTTGCGCCTGTTTTGTTGGGCTAGCGTCAGAGGGAAGTATACAACCGACAACCGCAGGCGAAGGCCGTTGGGAAAGGGGCAAACTAGACAAATTTCCAATGCCGAATTTGATTCCTAACGCGGGAAGCGCGTTCGTTCCTAGGAGAACTTCAATCGGAGAGTCGCGAACGCATTGAAACACTATGTCGACCGGCTCACTACTTGGGGCTTCAAGCAAAGTCGGTAGGGGAGCTTGCGCTTGAATTTCCACTGGGGAGCCGGTGTTGGCATGTACGGTTTGGACAAGCGACCGCGCCAAAACATCTTTGGAACTTCCTCGCCTAATTTTTTGAGCGCTGGCCTGCCCAAAACACTAACGACAGAACCCGTATCAATGATCGCGCGAGGAAATGAGATGCCAGCGATCTCTACAGGCAAACAAAACGAATTTCCCAATGGGTTCTGTTTCAGGGCTCCCACTGAACTAGTGTGCGGGGTATCATGCGCATAATCGGCGGTCGGCGGCGCCGAAAGGGAAGCGAGGGGCGGGGAAGCAGCAATCGGCGGCGCCGAAGAAGATAGCTGCCGCGACGAAACTGGGGAAGAACTTGCGCATTCACGCGCTAAGTGACCGGGCCTGCGGCACGCGTAGCAGACACGCGGCAATCGACGAACGCGGGACAGCGGAACGGAAGGCGAAGGCGGCGGACTGTCCGCGGCGCTCTTCGTTTGAAAGCTAGCATAAAGTTCCGCTTTCAATGCGGCAAACTTAGAAGCCTGCTCTTTCTCAAACGCGACTAAACTCTGGGCAACCGCGCACGAAACTCCGAGGACGATGGTGCGCAAACTCGCGGGAAGGGTCGCCAGAAACTCGCTTTCTGGGACGGGCTTACTCAAACAAGGCGCCATCTCAGGCGGAGAACTCAAGGAAATTCTGAGTCACACCTACTCACTCTCTGCGAGGGAAGGGGACTTTTGGTTCGACAACTCGGACACCATGTGAGATGCCTATACTGTGTGGTCCGACTGTCAACTCTCACTGGGCTCAAAACGCCTCTCAAACACACACACTTCCGTTCCTCCCTGGCCGCGCACACAGCAGCGACTCACGAAGCAAACCGGCAGAGGGACGACCGCACACAGCTAGGCACCCAAAACAACTGCATCGAAACAGGGAATCACGGCGGCTTATAAAGGCATCGGATGCGCGTGGCGAACAACCAACAAGAGCGTTCACATTGACGTGTAGGTGCGCCCGGTATACCGATACGCATACGCATTTCTCGGTATACCGATTTATTTTCGAATGCGTATACCGTACAGATACGCATACGCATTCATTCGCCTATACGCATACGCATACTCATACGCATTAAAATTTTAATGCGTATTTGAATGCGTATGTTCAACAGCGCAACCTTGCCAAACCATGCAAAATTTCGCTGTCAGGGAACTTATTTGCTGCAAGAAAGCGTGGTTGTCACTGAGCGGTCAACATTGATGCGTAAGTTTGTTAACGCGCTTTGTTCCGCTTCAAGCGACGTAAACTTTTTGCATAATGCTGAACAGCGCAGCCGTTTCCATGCCCCTACCCTCGAAAATTGCGGCTTTGACTTCGCTGCCCCATTGCTGCTGTCACACTTGACAATTCTCATGTTTGGCTGGCGACATGTTTGCCGCTAAACGTGAATAAAAATGTTGCAGTCACGGTGAAAATGGGCAGTTATAGTTGATCGAGGTTACGGTAGTATATACGCATACGCATACGCATATACTGCGGTATGGCGTTTGAAAATACGCATACGCATACGCATTAATCGGTATGACTTCAGAAAATACGCATACGCATACGCATTCAAAAATTTTCATACCGGCGCACCTATACATTGACGTCACATCGCATAGAAACAATGGCAAAAGGACGCGCTCCAGGTGGGCTTGGCTTCGCTTGGGACGCGCAGCGGGAGGCCAACGAATGTCTGACGAAAAGTTCACGGTTGAAGGGAGGCACTGGCACTGGCAGGCGATCGGTAGATCACAAATGCTAGGCTGCAGATTTTTCCCTTTCCTCTAACCAATAGCAAGATCAATTCCTTCAACATTTTAGTTTTTTCCATAAATTTTTTCAAGAAATTTCCAGGTCTGAGCGTCAAGAGCGGCGTGTGCAGTCACGGTCTGGCCCTGAACTGCGATGTGGACCTCACGTGGTTCGACCACATCGTCCCCTGTGGCATACTGGGCAAGAGGGTGACCAGTATTTCAAAAGAACTCGACTACCGTCCCCGCGTGCGCGTCAGAGACGTTCTGAGACCCTTCTGCCGCTCATTCGCCAGGGAATTCGACTGCAGCCTGGACCTGAGCGATTTGCCCAGTGAATGAGTTGGAATTTTGTTGGTTGCTTCGCTTTGCTAGAAATCGGCAGAGTTCTCTGTTCCATAGAGGCTATCAATCGACGATAGAATCAAGCAACAAACTACTACGACGGCGCAACACGATACCACGCACTCACTCCCGATATGCACATCCCTCGTGGCGAAATCAACATGTACTAATAGCACGGCTCTGCGACTTACAAAATTACAAAACGAACAATGTACTGCAGCATGACAATGAAGGAAACTAGTTTAACGCTGAAGGGGACCTTCAGGGTGGCACTCCGCTTGTTCCGAATCACAGTAGACTGGGCGCTCGTCTCACTACTTGGTAATAAGCCTTCACGGAAACAAACGTCGGTTTCGCCTTCAGGTGTCAACGAAAGTGTTCGAACAAGGTTGGACGTGTTTTGACAAGTTTGAACATGTTTGAACAAATTTGGACACGCTTTGGGTGTGTCCTCTGACGCCGAATGCAGCGTAAATGCACTGCAAATTGAAAAACAAACGCCGGATTCGTGTTCAGCGGGGTCAGAAAGCCCAGAAACAGCTGTCAACTCAATTTTGAAATTTTGACCCCAGTACCCAATTTTTGGTCGGCCGGGCGCCAAAATCATGGTAAAGGCGTCCAAAATAGCAAAACAAACATCAAATTCATATTCAGCGTCGTCAAAACACCCGAAACAAGTGAAAACGCAATTTTGAAAATTTGACCCCAGGATTCAAAAATTCGGCGCGGCCGGGGTGCGGTACCGCAAAATGGTCAAGACACTTCGTCTAGACCAACTTTTGACGTAGAACACGTTGCGATTATCAATTTACCGCTAAA
The DNA here is from genome assembly GCA_030248115.1 of Linhomoeus sp. GSCO2_2. Lineage (NCBI taxonomy): Eukaryota > Metazoa > Nematoda > Chromadorea > Monhysterida > Linhomoeidae > Linhomoeus > Linhomoeus sp. GSCO2_2. The sequence continues at coordinate 30,671 of JASAMZ010002057.1, read as the reverse complement.
GGCACGCCTTCGAACCGAAAAGTTCACGCAAAGTCAAAAATCGAAATTTTCCGCTCGGGACCCGGCACCGTTGTGACCGCGTAGCTCACGAACAGCAAAAGCAATCTCGGCGGTGTTGGTCTCAAATGAAAGGTAATATAGCGTTCTTTGACAAGTTGAAACTTGGCGAGGATCCACCGTCGCAAACTCGAGTTCTGATTTTTTGAAGGTCGAAAAAAATTTTGAAAATTCAAATTTTCTACCGTACTCCCGCGTCGGACCACCTAGGGAGCCCGTTCCGGTTTTGCTCTGAAGAACATCCAAGGGCCTACAACATACCCAAAAGTCGTCAAAATCGGCCCACTTTTGCGAGAGTTATGGCGTATTGTTTTTTTTTACTTAGTAAAAATTTGAATTTTTGAATTTTCGCAAAATTCTTCCACCACCGGAATTTTCTAGTTTCTTGTCCACGCAGCGCGTCGACTCAACCTATCTAACGCAAAAAACCGCTTGGCGATTCGATTTGTGTAGCGCGAGAAAAGCTGGTAAGATGATTCTGTTCAATCCGACGCCCCCTATAGCACTCCTGCTTTTGCAAAGCGGAGTGCCAAAAAGCAGCTTCACTGACAGCCATCGTACGTAAGGCAACGCGCGCCGAGATTCGCCCACTTCTGATTCGTACGAGCGCGCGCGAGTGACATCCGCAAAAAATCGACGGAAAAGGTACCGAAAAATACTCGAGATTTTCCACAACTCTACACAACTTCACACGCGCTCAATTCTCACTGTCTATGCGCTGGGCTACTCTTCCAGGGGGCGCACTCTGCCCTCGGCTTCGTTGAACTGGCGCTGCTTCTGCAACACGTAGTCGTCTGCAAAGAGAGAGAGAGAGAGTGAAAGTACGCACATTCACGTGTCAATTCCAGACAATTTGTAGTTTCGAACCGTCGTCGTTTCCAGTGGTGGAGACGCTGGGGGCGGCGACCACTTCCTCCTCCTCTTCTTCCTCTTCCTCTGTCGGCAGCTGGTAGTCCACTCCCTTGTAACAGCCGTTCTCCAGGCAGAACTTGAGGAACCTGCCGACAAAATCCACTTGTGAGTTGTGACTTAAACAGGGAAGGAGTTTCTAGCTTCACAATACCATTCGAATTCGCAGAAATGGACCTTATGCGAGGGTCACATCATCAGCTAGGTGGTGGGTGTTTTTTGTGTGTTTTGTTGTTTTTTGTTTTTTTGGGGTTGTTTTTTTTCGCTTCTTTTGGCTTGGTTGGGGTTTGGTGCGTTGGCTTTGTGGTTGTGTTTTAGGTTTGTTTTTGTGTTGTGGAGTGTGGTGGGGGGGTGGCCCTGGCTGCGGCTCCCGCGGGTGGTTTGTGTTTGTGCCGTTGGGTGTGTGATGGTGTGTTTGTGTTTTCTGTGTGTGTGTAGTGGGTTTTTTTTGGGGGGGGGGGGGGACTTTTGACACGCTACACACACACGCACGCACACACACAACACTCTTGAGACGATTGCGTTGTCACACAGTGTAACGAGAAAAAGTGGTAGGCAGTCAAACGAGCGGGCACTCACTCGCGCCAGACTTTGTCCTTCTCCAGGGCGAAGGGACTGCCCACGACGATCAGCAGACTGCGGGCTCGAGTCAGGGCCGTGTTCAAGCGCTGCAGATAGAGTTGCATGGACTATTTGCAGTCTATGGGCACACTGGACTACAATACTGAACGAAATGGCACAAACCTTGGGATTGCGCAAGAAGCCGATCTGGAATTCCTTGTCGGTGGCCAGCGTGTCGGGATTGGAGCGCGTCGTCGACAGAATGATCACGTCGCGCTCGCTCCCTGCACAAAAGCACACACTCTACCCTTGTCAGGGAAAAAGGCAGGCACACCACACACCCACCCTGGAACTCCTCGATGGAGCCGACGCAGCAGTCTCCGAACACTTCCTCCCTCAGGGCGGCCGCCTTCAGCTTCTCCACCTGCGGAGAGCGAATGAGCATGTATGGAGGCAGTTTGAACAAGGTCTTTCCATGGACAATGCATGTGAAGTTAGCGTTCGCTATGACTACGCTAAACCACGTCAACAGAGCCTCTCAGAGCCTCAGAGCATGCAGTGTCTGCTGCAGCCACCCACAACCAAGTCTAAGTCTGCAAATCTGCCCGTCGATAACCTATTCCACCCCACCCAGCAGTAGCACCCACCTGTTTCCTGTAGGGGGCGAGAACGCCCACTCTCTTCGGCTCGCATCCAGAACTTCTCAGCTGATGGAGACAGTCGATGACCTGTGCCACTTCCACCGCATTGAAGTAGGAGGGACTCTGACCCTCCCTCTGCTCCTCCCCCACCACGCCGTTGAAGACTACCGGCACTTCCTGAGGAATAGAGGGGGAAATAGACTGCTTAGACTACTGGAGGTGCCGATTGGTTACGTTCCGGTAAAGCTATTGTTTCAATGTCTCTCAGGGGCGAAACTGAGTGGATCCCCGAAGAAGGAGAGCAAAACTACTAAGCGCTTTACGGTATGCTGCATTTCCTTTGACTAGGCGAGGCCAAAACCCCATTTATCTCCTCTCTCTCTCTCCTCTTTCTCTCAGTCTCCGACCTTGTTGACTAGGCAGGGACTGTGGAGGAACTGCTCGATCATCTTCGGCTTGCCGCAGCACACCAACTCGCTCTCGTAGAAGAGTCGGGAGGGCACCTCGATGATGGCGGCGTGCGAGCGGTAGTTGCGCACCAGCTTGACGATGAAGCGGCTGCAAAGACAATACAGTACCCCGCGAAATGACTTCGGTAGACTACAGTACGCCAGGGGAATCTTTGCCGCACCTGTCGTACTTGCCGTCTGGGCCTCTCCCGTACAGGGGTCTGGCCATCAGTCTCTCCAACAGGGAGGTGCCTATAACAGATCACTCATCACTGGTCAATAATCGACTGACAAAAGAACGTCTACCGTATTAGCGAACACAACCCACCCAGGCCCCACTGTTCCGCCTGCTTGCTGTGGAGCACGGGACCCAGTTGCTTGGGGTCGCCGGCCAGCACCACCTCAAATCAAGAAAAATCAATATCTTCGATTTCAAATCGACGCATCGATCAATATAATCGATGTCACCTGCGTCTCCTTGGAGCGCTCCTGCCCCCTCTTGAAGTCGAGAAGGCCCGCCAGAGGAATGATCGTCTCGGGCTCCGTGGCCTGCCCCACCTCGTCCACGAACACGTGACTGCAACACGCACATGGGATACTGTAGAGGGTGAGATCGATAATGGTTGGGGTGCTGCCAACCAACGAATAACCGCCATTACAATCTTAGTGTTTCTACAGCCACACGTCGCAAGTTTCAAGAATAAGGAAGGCATCATTAGTCGCCCACGTGAAGAAGCCCGGGGCGAAGCCGGCGGAGACGAGTCTGCCGGCGGTGACCAGAGTGGAGACGACCACCTTGTACTTGGCCACCTCCGCCCTGGGAGGCAGCACGAAGCCTTGCGCCCTGCAACGGTAGACGTTCTGCACTAGACAGAGACTGTTTCTCCCTCCCTCCCCCCTCCACTCCACTCCATGTCCCCGTTCGTCATCCCTCTCATAAGGCCTCCCCTCCCTCCCTACCCATCCCTCTTCCATCCACCTGCCCCCCCTTCCCGCCCTTCCCTACCTCCCTCCACCCCCCCCCCTTCCCTCCCTCCTCATCCCTCTCCTCATGCCCCCCCCCCCCAACTCAATCCGACGACACAAAGTGGGCACTGACGTGCGCCAGGAGCAGTCGCGGACTTCCTCCCAACATTCGCCTTCGGCTCTGGAGAGGGCGTTGAGTCGCAAGACCAGCTTGCTGTCCACGGGCGCCCCCTTGCCGCTGACCAATCGAAGGCACATCATATCGGCCGCCTGATTCGAGGGGGCGCAGGCCAGAATGCTCACGGGCCGATTGTCGCCGTCGTCGCCGGCGCGCCGCAGGATCTGCGCAAACGAATGAAAGGCGGTTACGGTAGCTTTGTCATTAGTAGAGTAAAGACTAGAGATAAAAATTTTTTTAAAACCCAATTCTTTTTCAAAAGAATTTCTTAGTACTACCAAAGCCTACCATACGGTGATACAGTGTTGTATGCTACACAAGAATGGTACTCTCAGCCTCTACATTGCATGGCAGAGTGGTTTAGATGGTGTACAGCGACATTCTAAACAAAACTGACAACAAAATGTGACAACCACCTTCACTTCTGACACTTCGAGCCGCCAGACCGCTAACGCCCAGCCGACATTCAGCCACGTAAAATGGCACAGATTACGGTACTACGGTACCTGGTAAATGGCCTCAACGATGGTGACGGTCTTGCCGGTGCCGGGCGGTCCAAAGATCACGTATGGGGCGGGTCTGTTCGCCCCTCGGAGGATGCCCTTCACCGCCTTACACTGCTCCTTGTTCTTCTCCAGTCGACTGTTGAAGTACTCCAACTCGCCCAATGGATCCTCCAACGATGCGTCGCCACTCTGTAGACAATGCACGGATAAATACAGGCTGGTAAAGTGGCGCACACTCAAAACTGTCGCAACGCGATTCCTCAAGTGCCAAGGATTTCCAACTGCGTGGCACTAAGCGTAGCCTACGTCAAATTGGGCAGCGTTACACCCCAATTCGATCAACAACCACATTTGTAAAACCGAAATCGGCACAATTTTAAAATCCACCGCAATTTTCTATACACGACAAAGAAAGTGATACTTTCAGATACAAATTATGCTTTTCTGCATCGAATGCAACTAACCGCGTCGAAAAACTCGCTATCTAGCTCGAGTTATTCAAATTCAAAATTTCTGCACGCTACCTGCTCCGTGGGCGCACTCGCAGTGGGGAAGAGCAGGGGCTGGAGGCCGTGGGAGGGCGCGAGGCGGACGGCTCTCTTGGTCATGAGCATGGGGAAGCGACCGTAGTCCAACTCCAGATCCACCGTCATATCTCATTATCTAACAAGAGCCATTTATGGCTCCTCACCCAGTTCATCCAGGTGAATGGGTGAAGTCGACGCCGACCTCACCTACTCATCTGGATGAACTGGGTGAGGTCGACTACAGGTGAAGTCGAATTGGGTGAAGTCGATTTTGGGTGAAGTCATTTATAGGTGAAGTCAATTATAGGTGAAGTCGATTTTGGGTGAAGTCGATTTCAGGTGAAGTCGAATTGGGTGAAGTCGATTATAGGTGAAGTCGATTTCAGATGAAGTCAATTTCAGGTGAATTCGATTTCAGGTGAAGTTGATTTCAGGTGAAGTCAATTTCAGGTGAAGTCGATTTCAGGTGAGGTCAAATTATTCTGACAACATACACATGAATACCGTGGCGAGATGAGGAACTACAGACATGCTCGAACACATTAGGATGCTCAATCACTTGACAAGATCGACTTCACCACTTCATCAGTCGACTTCATCAGATCGACTTCACACTTCACCACTTCATCAGTCAACTTCATCAGATCGACTTCACACTTCACCACTTCGTCAGTCGACTTCATCAGATCGACTTCACACTTCACCACTTCATCAGTCAACTTCATCAGATCGACTTCACCACTTCATCAGTCGACTTCATCAGTTCATTAGATCGACTTCATCTATTCATCAGATCAACTTCATTGCTTCACCAGATCGACTTCAGCACTCCATCAGATTGACTTCATGAGCTCATCAGATCACTTCATCAGTTTACCAGGTCGACTTCACCAGTTCACCAGGTCGACCTCATCTGGATGAAGCAGTGAGTGGATGAAGCCCAGGTGGACTTCATCATCTATTAGATAATGAGGTAGTAGAGTGACCAGTTACTCTAGGCGAACACAACGTCCAATTGTTGAAACACCAGCAATGGTAACTGCAGATGACTTCTAATAATTTTATTTTAAGGCAACACATCACTTGAAATCGACTTCACCCAAATCAACTTCACCCAAATTGACTTCACCTGAAACCGACTTCACCCAAAATCAACTTCAATCAAAATTGACTTCACCTGAAACCGACTTCACCCAAAATCAACTTCACCCAAAATTGACTTCACCTGAAACCGACTTCACCAAAAATCAACTTCACCTAAAATTGACTTCACCTGAAACCGACTTCACCCAAATCAACTTCACCCAAAATTGACTTCACCTGAAATCGACTTCATCTGAAATCGACTTCACCCAATTCGACTTCACCTATAAATGACTTCACCCATAATCGACTTCACCTATAATCGACTTCATCCAGATGAGGTCGATCGACTTCACCTACTCACCCAGCATCTTAGGTGAAGCAGATGAGTAGATGAGTTCGACGGCGACTTCACCTGTTGTTAGATAATGAGATGTTGGGTCGCGAGTGGGCGTAGCGGCCGAATTGGAAGTCCACCTGCACCTTCGCCCGCTCCTCCTTACCCTCCTCCGCGGATATGGACAACACAGAGGCCTGAGCGCGTAGACAGAGCGATACAAATGATTCGAAATTGCGCGAGCGCGGACAATAGCAGACATCATCCATGGTCAAAAAGTGCTCAAATAGAGATATATTAGGTGGAAACGAGCAAAATTGTGCATAAATAGACAAAATATGGCGCCGCAAGCGCAAATTTGGACAAAATTAGGACAAAAACAACCACCAAATTTAGGATTTTGCAAACTTATTCTCAATATCCGAATCTTGGGGTTACAAGGAAAACTTTCCGATGACCCACGGCCAGAGGCCCCCCGTCCCTCCCCCCATGTATCTAAAGCAGACAATCAAGTCAAAATCACCTGGAATCTCTCGGCTCCCTCCACTCTGGAGGGCGTGAGGTAGAGTGTGTCTCCGGGGCGGAGGGAGGGACGGCCTGAGGCGAGACCGGGAATGGCCAGACTGTAGCAGCCCCTCTCCTGGCAGGGGGACACGCTCACCTCCCTTCTGTCGTACATGTGCATGTCCACCTGAAACGAAGCAAGAAACGGATGGATGGACGACATACAGTCGTAATGTCAATTGTCAAATAGCTGGAAAGGGATGAAAGAACCCTTCGTCAATTTAGTGGCCACTATCAGGACAGTTAGAAAGGAAGAAAGCTCAGTTAGATTGAGATAGAAAGGGATAAGGAGGATCGATCTTCAATTCTTCAAGGGTCCTTGGCGGGCGCGGGGGGGGGCATCGGCCCCAAACACTACAACACGAACGAGGGGGGGGGGGGGGGGGAGCAGCGATCGATCTCGAACAAACCCCCCACCTCGCACTGCAGCTCCTCCAGGTGTAGCAGGGCGGTGAGAACGCGCTCGTAGGCCGTCATGTCCGGAAGTCCGCTGTCGTAGAAGGTCTTGTGAAGGAGGAAGTCGGCCAGCGCCTTTCTATCCAGGTCGAAGCGCACGTTCTCGCTCTTGAAGCGCGCCCGGGCCCACTCCCTGACGCTCTCGAGCAGCGACGACGACTCCCAGCGGCCGCCGCCCAGACCCATCACGCTCTCCAGCTGATTGCGACCGTCCCTGAGTGACACACATTGGACGGATGGTGGACATTGTGACGACACGCGATACTGTGGGAAAATTGGCGTGGATTTGGCGTTCAATGTTACGCACAGATCAACAGCGACGTTTCAGCCACCAAGCAATGCGCAAGCATGTTAGCTAGCAATTAATGACGCCAAAATACGCCACAAACGCCTTACGAGTAGAACTTTTTAGTGACTGATGCCGAAGGGCGCCACAAAACGATTTCTGCGCTCACAGTCTACCTGGCGGCCTGTCGATTCTGCAGTTCGATGAAACGGGGCCTGGGAGCGGCCACCGCTTGGAACTGCACGGGATTCGGCCGGTACTCCTCCGTTGGGGCGCACGCCTTCGTCACCTGACAGACAAACGAATGAATACTCCGAATTACTCTCAATATTTGGTGAGGAGAATCCGTATCCGTTAGCAGGAATACCTCATTCTCGAATCGAAGGACCAGCGACTTGACGATGCGGATCATGCCCTGGGGCTGTTGTCCCACCAGGGGCGGCTGGAAGCGCAGCAGCAGCGCAAGAGTCTTGAAGCAGCGGCCGTGCTGATGCAGAGAGAAGGGCAGCGTCAGCTGCTCCACGCCTGAATATGGGAAATTGAATTGGAAAGGAAATTGATGTAAATGGAAAACCGAAAGGATACCGATACGATATTCCGTGTGCCCCAGCGGTAATCCGTGCCCACTTTCATTCACAAGATACGCCACACTCTACACTATTCTTCTCCTCACCCCAATTCAGCCTGCAGGCCTCCGTCAGTATGTGGTCTCCCTTGATGTGGCTGCTGCCCAGGCGCGCCCCCACGCTGACCACCTGGACGGAAGCGAGCTCAATGGTGGGCCAGGGGGGAAGCGCCGTCGTCTGCGTGTGGCCGTAGCTGATCAGCAGCTTCAGATGGGCCTCGTACTCGGCTGAGCCGCTCTCCACCTGAGATGAGGGCTGGGACTGGGAATGACTCTTGAACAATGAACACTCGAGCAGCTACTGAGGAGAAGCTTGGAATAGGGAACCACGCAAATCTCATAAATCCCAAAGACAAATCTCCGCAAAGCAAAACTGACAAGGGCAGTGGCTCCTCCGTCGTCAGTCACAATGGCCGACTCGTTGTGATTTTCGTCCGCTGCAATTTGTATGACGATGCCGTACTGTCTGCACAGTTCCACCATGGATGCCCTGGAATATTTATTCAGGTATATTAGGTACACAATTCGATTTGACAAGAAGATTGGCACGGCTCTCTCTCAACCTCAAGGTTGGTACAATTTGAGCCATTTCGGTACAATTTGCTTCAAAATTGACAATTCAGCGAAAAGAACCATTTTGTCACTATTTGAGCAATTTTGGCTATTTTTGGAGAGCTCCAAGAAAGCGATTCCCTCCATCAAAGAAGGTAGCGAAACATTCACGCACAGTTCCAGTTTCATGTCTTTGTTGGCCTTGTTGGCGGCGTGCCGGCTGCTCGACAGGTGCTGGCGCCATTTCTCTCCGTCTCCAGCGTCCTGGACTTTGACTCGGCCGCATAGCAAGCACTCGTAGGTCACCTCCTTCGTTTGGCGATTGTCGATTCGCTGCAATTTCCGAGCGAATTCCACAAATATCGCAACATTTGGTGGACGGCACAACGAAAGAAGGTTCGATCATTCTGCATTCACCGTGTACTCGCAGCTTGTCACGGCCTGAGATCCGGTCATTTTCGAGTTTCAACGATTTTTTTACAAAATATTGCAAAATTCCGATGCCTACCACCACGCTACATGGGCTACACTCTTACGAAATCGCTCCTTCCCATTCAACTAACGAACTAGACAGCGCAACGAAACTACAAACTGAGTTTGAATTGGAGGTAGCACGTGGAACGCCACCCAAGATCAAAACCGTCGATAACATCAAGATCTCAGAGATACAGTACCAAAGGACGGCCCTACTTTGAATTTGCGCCATTTTGTATCTATTACATCGACTCTTTATTCCGTGGATACGATAGCAACGATAGTCGTCGTTTTCCGGTCCATTTATCCCCATTCATTCATCCTGTTTCACTTGGAAGCTCATTGCTGATGTGTGTCTGTACTGATCTTCTGTTTCACGTACGCACGCAGAATATATACCCAGTTGCATCACATCACATGTACACAATCGACGTTGGTCAGGTCATCATATTGATACGTACATACCTTACCTATGTAGGTACTCGACTCATGGAACCGCAATATTACAGTCAGCGGTTAGGTTGTCGTATCACCGATTAGGCGGAGGCACAACCGCACGAAGGCGAGAAAAGTGTGCTAGCGAAATGGAAACCCGTTGGAAGGCAATTCGTTGGAACCCAGTCGGGCAGAATCATTCGTGGCACTCTAGGCAGAACCGGTAACTCTAGGCCATGCTTCCCACGCCTCCTACCAAAGCAGTGCAGCTCCAAGTTCGCGCTAAGATCTCCGACAGCCCAGCAAATCTTCAAATTCCGTTGTTGAAATCGCCGTTGTCCCCCTCCGTTTGTAGAAGCTCCTCCATCCTCTGTCGTTGTGCGCGAATCAGCAGGATGTTCTCGGGTCGTCGCCAGTGGGCCTTCGAGGGCTCTGGAAGAAGCTGGAAGAGGTCCTTGACGTCGGGTCGAATCAGGTAGACGCTGGCCAAAGGCCACCTCTCCTCCACGGCCAGGGTGGCGTTCTTGACGAGCATCGCCGCCGTGCGCCTATGGTCCACGCGGAATTCTGTCATCGGCCCTGCTAGTTGATTCGGGTCGTCAACCCTTCTCCAGTGGAGGTGGGCCAGAGCGCAGGCGGCCAATTGGGCGCCGCAGAAGGGACTGTGGTTGCGGTACCAGTCCCGCAGTCGACTGGCCAAGGAAAGCACCGTCTGACGGACGCCGTTGGACAGCTGGTCGTAGTCGGAGAGCAGGGCGGCCCACTGTTCCTGAGGGGTGCGGCAGAGGGAGAGGGCGACCTGGCGAGCCGCCTGGAACTGGAGGGAGGGGCTGGAGAAGACCAGCTGGGACTGGAGCTTGCGCTGCAGCTGCAGGGAGCAGCAGTTGGAGCAAAGGCGCACGCTGCACACCTGCCAACAGATTGCGTCTTGACGTGAAATGCACATCATGTTCAGTTTTGCAGAATCAAATGTGTAAGGCACGCCTGCTAAACTGCACAGTGCAGTACCGCTTTGTGAGCGTATTCCATTCGCTTCTCTCGGTTATTCAATCTATTTGGACCTAATATCAATTCAACTTGACAAATTTAAACTTCAGTGTGTCTTGTTAACTTTCTTCGTGTTCTATACAGTTTAATCAACTTAACTTCACTCTCTATTGCTTATTTAACGTTTAATTTATGCTGTTCGTTATTATTCCGTTCTATTTATCTTGACTTTCGTTCTTACCTTTGGTCCACCGGACTGCGTCACGATCTGCCGAAGTGACTTCAAATGCGGCTCCTGACTTCGGTAGAACGTCCTAACTGAAGGCTCCAACTCCAGAAGCAAGTTCTTTGCAAGAATGCAGAGATCGCGAGGTCCGGCTCCCTCTTGCGAGAATAGTTTGGCTATGGGATAGCGGAAGTCCGGTGTCAGAGCCTTGTTCTCGGCTACCATTTTGGCAGTTTTCTGCAACTCGATGCGGCACTCGGCCGTCCAGTGGACGTAGGGAACGAGGCAGGAGGCGGAGGCGCCGATCAAAGAGTAGACGAGGAAGTTCCAGCGCACCATTTCCGTGACTGTGTCGTGCAGCTGCAATGTCAGCTAGTGGCGGCGGTTACAAGCAAGTTATTACACCTCCCACACACATGCTAAATAGCACGCCGAGCTCCCACGCACATACTAGTAGGAAGGGTGGAAGGAATATGGTTGGGTTGGGTTGCCTATAGGCCCACTTCCACTCCAAATGCTTCTACCGTAACCCGACCTTCTCCATGACGCTCCACAGCCTGGTCTGGGACGCCTGGACGCAGAGCTGCCTGGGGGCATCTCGCCAGTCGCTTCGTCTGGCGCAGGCGCGCGCCACAGTGAGCAAAGATGTGGTCGCTAGGTTGGGAGGATCGTACGCCAGTTGCGGCTGAAGGTACCGCTGCAGCTCGAAGGAGAGACAGATGACGCAGTGCTGGCCCTGCTGCGTCATCTGGCAGAAGTTGTAACTGCGACTCTGAAGGGTGAGCAGGTGGATATTGCACAGCAACTGAGAATTCATCCCAAGATGAGCGACTGAGTTTGTTAGGGTACTGTAACGAAGTTTCAGTGACCCTACCAATCCCTGACACCCGGCGCCCAGTGGAAGGGTGGGAGCATCGGCCAGCGTCTGCATGAATCTCTCGATTTCCTCAGGTTTGCCCACAAAGTAGATGAAGCTCTGCTCCTCCTTGGTATCGCTCGCGGGGCTCACAGCGTCGATTTCCATCTTCTTCTTCCTATCCAGTTTCCAGCGTCAGTGCGCCCAGTCACTACCGTATAGCTTGTCAGTTACTGGCGACGGCATAGCGAATAGTCTGGCCATTCCATGGATAGGCACAGACGGCACGACGATTGGTAAATATTCAGCAGCCGAGGACGGCGCTGCAAAAAACCCCGCCCGATAACAACGCGGCCGACAGCGACAGGTGCGGAGAAGCACAAAGACGGGAGAGGGGGCGCGCCAAAAAATGCCTGCCTTCGTACTGTGTGCCTACTGCGCACATGTACCACACATGTACCTGCGGCCTGCGAATCCATCCGACATGCGGTAGTGCAACGGCCGACCGCCTTTGTGGTGGTGGGAGCGGGGAAATCGCACGGAAGGAAGGGAACGGGCGAAGGGTGTATGTGTATCGCTGGCGCTAGAGCAGCCCGGACGCGCCATTAAACCCGCGAACGCCGAGAATTCGCTCACGCAAACACGTGCGCCGCCGCCGCCGCCGTTGTCGGCTGGTTGGTAGGCGCGGCGGCGAAAAAACCACTCCTACCGTACCCGGTTCGATCTACGCGGCCCGGCCGTCCGTCCCTTCTGCTGTCAATTAAGTGGAAGGCAGCGCGGCAGGGAATTCCAAATCCTTGCCGTTCGCCACGTCTATTCCCGTCAGTCACAGGGGCCCAATGCGGCTCCGTCCAAAAAACAATTGCCCCCAGAACAGATCAATACCGGAGAGCGGCGGCTGGCGCGGCGCAACACGGACCGCTTACTATCCTTCTTGCGGCGCGACATAAAAAGCAAACAGAAAGCCAGGCGAGGCGGCCGACCCGCTTAACCTCTGGCCGCCAGGTTGTCGCTTTCCGGAGCGCCGCGTGCGTAAGTTCCTGCTATTAGGCCTCCCGTGCTCGGTGATACTTCCGTAGTTTTTCAGCGAAAAACATTAACGGCCGATTTGTCCAAGGAACCGCTCCAAAACGACGTCCGAAAGAGTTAGTCGGGGCAGGGAGCGGTAGATGAAAGGGGCAGCGCCGCCGTGCGCGCCTCTCTCTGCGGCGGAAAATAAATGCTCATGGGGGCGGGGGGAGCGATGAGTTCGTTCCGAGAGAACGGCGCCATTCGTCCCTTTTTGCGCTGGGCCGTTTCGCGTTCGGGCGGCGGCGGAGGTACTTTTCGCTTCCCCCCAGTCAAGGTGAACTGCCGTCTGGCGTAGGAACGGTCGCTGCTGACTCACTCGATCGCGAGGTGCCGGTGACGTATTTAGGTTGCTTCGGGCAGGCGACAGTAAAGACGATTTCGTTCTGCGCGATCCAATTGATTGACGCAAACGCCGACCGGCTGACGCAAGGACAATCAATGCACAAAAGCGCCCGTCTATTTTCCCTTCTTTGTCGGAGGTTGCGAAACTCCCGCCCTATTGCACGAAATGACCTGCCTCGATTACTGTAGCCTGAGTCATGGAGTCCCCAGTACGACGGCCGCTAAGTTCAGTTAAAGGTTACCGTACGACTAATGAGCTACATATGTTCTAACGAAACAAGTTTCCATTGTATGGAACGAAACAGCAGTAGGTCACTGTATCGTCCCTGTAATCGGTTCTCAATCGCACACGAGATCACATCGGTTCTCTTGGAAGTGATGTTGGTGGAGTGGGGGAACTTGAAATTCGCAAGTCTACTGCTCTTTCCGCTCCCCCCCCCCCCCCCGCACCCTCGCCACCTCCTCCACACGCGTCTGGGTTACACACTGACATACAGTAATGGATCTACACATATCTCTCAACCAGTAGCACTGTCGCCAGCCGGCATCATCGTTTCCTCCTCCATTTTCGTGGCCGCCGCCCGCGGACGAAGCTGCCGTTTGCCCTCGACGGGAGGTGTAAAAGAGCGGAAATTAGCCGCTTGACCGGCGGCTTTCAGCAAGGGGCAGTCTCCATGGAAACGGGCGGGCCATCTTCTTAACTCACACCAGCCTCCCCCTCCTCCTATCACTTTTCATCCCAGGCCGCTAGCTCTACCCTCGACGGGACATATGGCTCGATTGAAGGCGCGTGCGGCGGCGGCGGCGACCGGTCGCGTCGTTAGCCGGTGTCGGGCCGACGGCGACGGCGACGGCGTCATTAGCGCCCGTAGGCCGATTGCACGAAGGGAGACGGCGGAAGAAATCGTCGTCCCCACTCGACCAAATCGCCATAACATGAGCCGTTGACGGAGGAAGCGAGAACAGGCGACATTTCCAAGGATGGGATGCACCCCGTCCACAGCCAGGAACGGCGACAACTCCAGAGTCGACAAGAAAGAAGCGTCGACCGTCTTGGGCGGCGTTCTGGCCAAGAGACAGAAGTTGTCGCCCGAAGAGCAGGAGCACCTGAAGAAGCTGAAGCAGCCGCCGCCCAAGATCGCCGTCAACGCCGGGACGGGAACCAGGAAAGTGGGCGACCACGAGAAGAGCGTCGTCTTCGTCTTTGGTGGGGAAAGGCGGCGGCATTCGCGATGGCACTGCGCAGCTGAGTCTAGATATAGTGACCGAGACTCAACTAACGTTTGTTGTCGAAAATATGGAAGTCGAAGCGAAGATTTTGAAGGTATGTAGGTTGTTGTGATAGGTACTGTGTGTCACAATTAAGCAGCTTATGTCGAAGACATGATTACAGTATAATCGTGGTCGTCCGTAACTCCACGTTACAGCATCCCCACCAGTACAGTACTCTCTCTCTCACCAGGCGGTCCGGGCAGTATGAAGGGCGTGATAGTGGACGAGCTAATCCTCGAGTACAACTTCGTCTTCATCAACACCGAAGAGGTGGTGCTCAGCTACCTTCCCAACAAGGTGGCCAACACGGTGGAAAGCGCGAGGGAAATACAGAATCTCTTGATGGTGAGTTGCTCAGACACGGGCATCACACATACCACTACTGTAGCAATAGTTTTGCTCAGATTGCATTAGATAGACGCGCACTGAGCAACCAACCGACGGAATGAGAACACCTTTTGTAAAACCCTTCTGACTCCTGTGATAGTTGGTAGCCCCGGTGTCTATTATGTACGGCTGATTAGTCGTTCGGCAGCGATTACTTTATTTGTACCTACATTATGCAAGGAGCTTCTAAAACAACTGCACTGCCAGCTCCAGGATGATGCAGCGTACAGTATGCATTCCCTGTCATGTAGTTCGACACGAACCTGTTGACGGTGGAGTGGGTGCTGCACATGATCAGCGCCAAGCTGTCGACGAGCACGGCCAAGCGCTTTCTGGTCGACGTGGTACCCAACCTCAACGCCATACTCAAGGTCAGCAGCTTCATGGCCGGCAACTTCGACAGGGAGCTGGCCGACTTCGAGAGAAGGGTGGGCGAACTATTACCTACTACACTTGTCAATGAAGTAACGCTCCTTCCACTGATTTTCGTTCTGTTATGTAAGCGAGAGACGGTGATGGCCGACTCTCTGAGTCTCAACTTTACACCGAGTTTGCCCCAGTTGACACTTACAATTCTTGCAGCACCCGGTGATGTTCGCCCTCAATCTGATGGTCAAGGACCAGGCGTCTCTGTCCAACATGCCCGGCCTCTTGATGAAGCCCAAGTCGGTGCTGGAGGCTGAGGCCGAGGCGCGCAAGGCCAGGGAGAAGGAGCGGGAGAAGGAGAAGGACGACGACGACAAAGAAGGCAAGGACAAGAAGGACAAGAAGTCCAGCGTCTTCGCCAGCAGCACGGACGAGTTCGACTCGTCCAGAATGCAGGTGAATTGATTACTGTATGTACACCAAGAAGATGATTGACTGGATGATGGGCCATACTGCGAATCACAGTGATTAGCGATCAATTAAGCCTACAGTATGTATCTGTTCAGAGGCGCTTCGCCGAATACCGAACGTGCGCCGAGCCCTTTCTCGAGTATTTCTTGAACGGCGGCAAGGTGGTCAACGTGGAGGTGGCCGGTGGAGAGAACAAGGTCCACTTCGTCCGCCGCGTCAAGGACTTCTTCAAGGAGAGAGGCTTCAAGGGATCTGCTGACATGGCCCTCATCGTGCTCTTCTGCTTCAGTGAGCGCCCTTGGATTACTGTAACTCTGTCCGAACATACCCTATGCACGACACAAAACACTTGCAGACGAAAGTCAGATCGTGGGACTGGACCCGGTCTACTACAAAATGCTCAAGGTGCGCCTCAGCAGCATCGTGCAGAATCGCCAAGAACCAATGGTAATTCGTCAAGTCTTGCCGGTGATTCGCGACGTCGTTGTTGCGTTCACCTTCATGGCGCTTCAGGACGTTATGATCCACGCCGTGCGCAAGTACATCAAACGTCAATCTTCGACCAGTCAGCATCACTTGGTCATACTTGACTGCATCAACGCCAGATCATCTGAGGTTGCTGTTAGGTGTTGGACGTTTGTGTTGCAGTCAGCGTTGTTGTTGGTGCTTACTTCCTGCCTTACAATCTGGCGAAATGGAACTCGTCTATGTCACTGTTGCAAATGATCACCGTTGGACTATGTAACCGGACATGTACACCGTCGTTCCAGACCTACCGCTACCTGAACTTTCTGGAGGTGCGCGAGTCGACCTATCTGGACGAGTTCATCAAGATCAAGTCGACCTCGGTGGAGAGCGACCCGTTCAAGGCGCCCTTCAAGTCGGTCAGCACCACGTCCGGCGAGATCTGCCTCTTCCCCGGGGACACGGACACGGAATTCTGCAAGCGCGTCGCCTACTGCTTCTCCAACGACGGCAGCGCCCGCAGGGAGAAGCAGCTGGAGCAACCGTCACAACAACAACAATCGGTCGACGCCAGCGCTCCACGAGTGGAAGCGCCTCCGGGCAGGGTGGAGGACAAATGGCCTCGGGGCATCCTGAAGGAGAGGCAGAACGGCAACCTGCTGGGCAACGACATTGCCGAGGACAAGAGCTCCTCAACTTCCAGCCCTAAGACGGACACGACAGTGAACGGGGACTGATTCCGCCGGTGCTTAGGCATTTTAAATTGACAGCTACTGAGTGCGCGGTCTATGATGGATACAGTGAGCCCGTGAATCGTTGTGCCTGAATCACATGCCTACAGAGTGTCACGAGATTGTTTGTTACTTCCCTGTCGACTTAGCGGCTTGGCGCTACAAGCTCCCTGTTGCCTATCGACGACATTATACTCTCCTTATCGGTAACTTCGGCCGCCAGAGTTGGCACTTGGACCCATTGCAATGCAACGTTAGGTACCTAATTCAGTTTACCATTTGCTGCAGGACGCTGACATTGACTATAGGCCATATGAGTAGCGCATGATGCATGACACAATCTCACTCACACGCTCATAAGTCTTGCTGTGATGGCGCACTGCAAAGCAAACGGCGTTCGGTGAAGGGACAGCCTTTTGGCACTTGACAATTAGATACTCTATACACTCCGACCGGCCCGAGGCCAGAAATGTTAAATTTTTTACGGCTCTTCTCTACTTCGGAATTAGGCTGTTGTCGCCAAGCCAACGTAGCACCCATATAACACGACGTTGACCGTTTGTGGTTGGATACGCCTTCTGATAAGGGCACAATTTGTGCACCTCTTGCTAGCAATGGACGTGTGTTTAGCAAGCAATATTGTAGACCGGCAGTTTTCAGTCTTGTTAGTTATGCGTGTTGCGTAATTTCCTTGCCAACTTTTTAGCTATTACGTAGTAAAATCGTGTGGGCGTTTTGAATTGTTGACTTTGCGGGAGGTGATAAATTCTGTCGGTCGACGACGGCCGTAGGTTGTGTTTGTGCGTAGGAAGGCGTGCTTCGAATTCCATTCCAATCTGGTGGCCCAGTGGATGAGAGGACATCTGTAAAGTTCAACCGTTTTGAGGTCATTCCCCCAGGTATCGTCGAAAATGCACAACGTCAAGAAAAGCGCCATCACTTCGGATGAACTGAAGGAGAAGAAGGAGAAGGAAAGGCAACGGAAGGTCGCCATCTATGAAGCGGCTAGAGATCGTCTGTTCGACAAGTCGAAGCGGGGTACATCCAACTGATAACTTTCTCAAGATTTGAAAAGCATTTTTGAATAATTGCTCCTTCGTCGTATTCAGGCGAATTCGACGAGGAGACTCTGGAAGTGAGCGCGAAGATGCTGGAGCGCAATCCGGATATTTACACGCTGTGGAACTTTCGCAAGAAGGCGCTGCTTGAGCTGACGAAGGCGTCCCAGAGTGAGCGCAGCGACAGCACCGACGATGGAATCGGCGCCGAGCAGCAGAGCTCGGACGACAAGAGCGAATATTCCACGGACGCAATGAAGGTTGCTTTTTGTCACACGTGTGCACACACACGCAGTGGCATCTTTTCAACACACCACAAAAAGTGTACACCAAAAATGCACACGATTTGTGGAGCACACAGTGGTTCACCCTTGTTTTTCAGACTGTGGCGCAGCTCTACCAGAACGAGCTCTTTCTGACGGAGAACTGTTTGGCGGAGAACCCCAAGTCCTATGGCGCCTGGCACCACAGAGGCTGGGTACTGGGGATCATGCCACAGCCGGACTACGAGAAGGAGCTAAGGCTCTGTGAAAAGGCGCTGAAGATGGACGAGAGGAACTTCCATTGCTGGGACCACAGGTTTGTGGGTGTGGTCGTGCTTTCGTTGCGTCACATTGCGTCACTTCACATCGCGCTCATGCGTGACGCATCGGTCGTACGTGATGTCGTGTTGACCCATCATTTGCTGTTGCAGGCGCCTGGTGTGCAGTCTGGCCAAGGTGCCATTCGAGGACGAGATGCAGTTCTCCAGTCAGAAGGTGAACGAGAACTTCTCCAACTACTCCGCCTGGCACTACCGCTCCAAGCTGCTGCCACTGCTCCACGCCGACAGGTCGTTTTGATTGCTGTCTTGTTCCTATTCAATCCTTGAGGTTTGTATCGTATGCATACTGTAGACACGGCAGCCTGGACGCCGCGACGCTTGGCGAGGAGCTGAAGTTGGCCACCAACGCCTTCTTCACAGACCCGGACGACCAGAGTGCCTGGCTTTACACCACATGGCTCTTCTGCGACGATTCGTCGTCGCGTCGGCAAGGTGTCGTCTTCCATACTTCCCCTCCCTCTCTCCCTCCCTCCTTTCCTCATTTGGCTTTCAAGTGAAGCGACTCTTCGAGTCTATGACTTTTCAGACAACGACTCAAAGGTGCTCGTCGCTTCCGTGGCCGTCGACGCTCGCCTCCGTCGCATGACCCTGTACTTCTCTCGGCCCGTGGACATCGACGCCGCGCACATGCGCATCACAGCCAACACCGAGCTATTAGTGGGCGCTTTCACGGCGCCCCTCGGCGGCCAGGTCGCTCGATTGTGGCTCTTCAGCTACGAGAACAACCTGGCGCGCGAACTAGAAGGTTGGTCGATTTTGTGACGATTTTTGTGCGTAATTTGAAATCTGTGAGTTCCCATTAGGCCCCGAAGTGATCTACCGAATCGCCGGCTGCGACAGTTTCGATTTCGCCGTCCACGTGTCGACGAAGGAGAAGAAGGCCTTTTGGCAGAGCGACAAGCTTCCGCTGAAGGAGCAGCTGAATTCCATGGGTCGGCCAGTTGTGGGACAGGAGCTGAAGGAAGCGCTGGCCACTCAGCTGAAGAGCTGCGAGCAGCTGCTGGAAATGGAGCCTGACAACAAAGTGAGACGTGCACGATGACGGTTGCCTCCTAAGGCCTTTGTCTGGATGGCAAGTCAGAGCATCTGAATTTGAAATTCGTTGACTATTTGGACGTGTTTCGCAACCGAATTCTTGTCTAATCACATCATCCTTCACCGTTTTACCCCTGTTTCTCCTTTCAGTGGCCTCTGCACATCGCCACGCTGTGCATGCGCCGCTCGGAGCCCAAGCGCTACTCGGCGCAGATCCTCTCCAACCTGGAGAAGCTGGTCGTGGTCGACCCCCACCGAGAAGGCTTCTACCAGGACTTCGCCAGTGAATTCCGGTTCGACCTCCGAGTGGAAGCGGAGTTAGACGGGCTACAAAAGTCGCGCCAATTGAGTCTGCGCGACCAGCAGCTCGGCAGTCTTCCCTGGGACCTCTCGGGCTTCCATTTTCTGGTCACCCTGGACCTCTCTGACAATGGCGTCCAGTCTCTGAAACCCCTGAAGCCTCTAGTGCACCTGGAGTGCCTGATCGCCAGCGTCAACCTTCTCACCAGTCTGGAGGGCATCACAAGTGATCACCAAGCGTTGGAGGAGCTCAACGTAGCCGAGAACCCAATAGAGGAGGAGCAGGAGGTGCTGAGAGTCATGCGGGAGTGCAAGGGACTCAAGAAGCTGCTCCTCTGCGAGATTCCCATCTGCAAGCGGGAGGAGAAGCTGAAGAGCGTCTTCGCAGAGAAGAGGGAGGATTTGTTGATTCTGCCCTTTTGGCTGTGAGAGGCTGTTGATGGTGACTCTGCACTGATCAGTGGAGGTTTTGTCAATACTTAGGCTCTGTGTCTTCGTGTCGCCCAGTTAGGTTAGGGATTCGTTGCCAACGTTTGTTGATATCACTCGTTCTAATGCTAGGCTTTAGGGTCTGGTCTAATACTTCAGTCATTATCGACTCTGAAGTACATCGTTGCGCCTGTGCTACTTCCGATCCCGACGGTTTTGATCAGAGTTATTTCTCGTGCCTCAAATCACTACAAAAGTCAGAGTGCTCGCCAGGGCCGAATCGTCGTACGTCAGAGTCGTCAAATATACAATGGCGTCATCGGGGCCGAAGTTCGGCTTCGCCATCGACAGAGGCGGCACTTTCACGGATGTGTACGTCCACAGGTCGGACGGCACTAGTCGAGTGCTGAAACTGCTGAGCGAAGATCCCCAGAATTACAAGGACGCTCCCACGGAGGCGATTAGACGAGTGCTGGGTGGGAGCTCGCTCTGATTTTGATGCGTCTGTTACAGCGTCTGGATAGATCGACTGGTGTAATTCAGAGGAGGAGCTAGGTTCACCGCTGCCTAGAGGGACGCTAATTCCTACAGGTATATCTTGTGTTTACAATACCGTAATCTCGGCTCGCTGTCTCGTGCTTACGGTAGCCCAAACATGATTATAGCCAGCATCGCATGGCTGCGCATGGGCACCACTGTGGCGACCAACGCTCTGCTGGAGCGCAAGGGCGAGAGGACAGCTCTGGCCGTCACCAAGGGCTTCAAGGTGGCACAAACTGTCTCATATATCCCAGCAATTTGACATAATTATTCAACAGTTCATCTCCATAGGACCTACTCTTCATTGGCAACCAGTCGCGTCCCAATATCTTCGATCTCAACGTCGTTCTACCGGACGTCTTATATGAAGATGTAGTGGAAGTGGAGGAACGCGTGGTGCTCAAGAGAAGCGATTGTATGCTGGATGGCCGATTCTCCAAGGGGACGGTTGAGGCTACCACTGGAGACGAGGTACTGTATCTGTGTAGGCAAGTGTTCCGCCTCATTGACAGTGGGAAGGTGGAAAATGTTTTAGAAATAGTGTGAGAAAGGGGCTAAGCCTTTGTGCTTGAGGTATAGTTAGACTGCGCAATCACTTGTGGTTGTACCATTTGATACGAATTCCTAGGTAGAGAGTGAGAAGTCGTCTAACTGTGGCGCATGATTTGAATGCTCTGTAGCCATCCCTTGTACAGAGTGTGACACTCTTTACAATTCATTTAGCTGGAGGTGTGGACACCTGTCAACGAGGAGAAACTGCGTGCCGATCTAACGGTCGTACTAAACCGTGGCATCAAGTCTGTCGCCGTCCTACTACTACACTCCTACATGTGAGTTTGGTCTATTTTGTGACCGACCATTACATAGAATAACCCTGTACCTGTCACGCGTATAGGTTCCCAGACCACGAGATTCAAGTGGGTCGCGTGGCCAGAGAAATCGGCTTCACTAACGTTTCGCTCTCCAGCAAGATTATGCCCATGGTCAAGGCTGTGCCCAGAGGATTCACTGGTGCGCTACTGTAACTGTACTGAATCAACAGTTTGTCGTTTCAAGTGGAAAATTAGATCCATTCCAGCCTGCGCCGACGCCTACCTGACTCCCAAGATCCAGGAGTACATTCAAAGCTTCACTTCCGGCTTTCAAGAGCGACTCAGAGGGGTCCAAGTGCTGTTCATGCAGTCGGATGGCGGCCTCTGTCCAGTGGACGCGTCAGTGCCCATGCAACGTTTCTGAATTTCAAAACGTTTGAGCGTTTTTGACGAATTTTCTTTCAATTCAGCTTTTTCGGCAGTCGCTCCATTCTCTCTGGACCGGCAGGAGGCGTGGTCGGAGTTTCACTGACGGCCTTCGATCCCGCATCTGGGAAACCTGTCATTGGCTTCGACATGGGAGGCACTTCCACTGACGTATGTGGGGGATTTTCTGGGGTGTGTTCTCAGATGCGACTACGGTACATTTCCACGTGACGTCTCAGGTCAGCAGGTACGCGGGCGAACTGGATCACGTCTTTGAGACGACCACTGCAGGGGTCACCATCCAGGCGCCTCAGGTGATAAGTGGCTGAATCCCCTGAAGCTATGCAGTTTTCTCAACCAGTTACAGTATCTGCTCCAGTCCATTTGCAAAGCCTACGTACTCACACATGTCTATTCAAACTTGCTGTGAATGACACAGCTCGACATCCACACGGTTGCCGCCGGCGGCGGGTCTCGCCTCTTCTTTGAAGACGGGCTCTTCCGCGTGGGACCCGAGTCGGCCGGGGCTAATCCCGGCCCCGTCTGCTATCGGAAGAGGGGTCATCTGGCAGTGACCGACGCCAATCTGGTCCTGGGCAGGATTCTGCCCTTATTTTTTCCGCACATATTTGGCGAGAACGAAGATGAGCCTCTAGACTTGTGAGCTACGATTCTGTACCGATTTTGCAGTTGTAATCAATGTTTCAGGCCGTGATATTTCAGAGAATCGGCTCGCGTGGCGATGCAATCTGTCACTGACGAGGTTAACTCTTTCATGACCGCGTCCCGCGCGGATTTCCAGCCGATGACAGTAGACGAGGTGGCTCTGGGATTCATAGACGTGGCCAATGAAACCATGTGCAGACCCATTCGGGCCCTGACTCAGGTCTTGTTGTGAAATTTGACTTTGGTTTAGAAGTCAATGAACTTTCATGTCTTAGGCCAAGGGCTACGACACCAGTCAACACGTGCTGGCTTGCTTCGGCGGCGCTGGAGGGCAGCACGCCTGCGCCATAGCCCAGAGTCTGGGCATGAAGTCCGTCTACATTCACAGGTGCTGCTACCGCAATCTGTGGAAAATGAAGTACAAAGTGCTGCGTCAATACAGTATTTTGTGGCAGGTACGCGGGAATCCTCAGCGCCTATGGGCTGGCTCTGGCGGACGTTGTGGAGGAGAGACAGGAACCTTGTAGCGCCCTCTACACATCTGGTATGCGTGACATGTCATGGAATGAGTTTGCCATTGAGTTCACTACCACTACTCAACATTCCAGACAAGTTCTCCACGCTTGACGCTCGATTGAGCCAACTCGACAATGAGTGCGTTGCCGCCCTGAAAGCTCAAGGCTTCACGGAAGACAGAATCGTCACTGAGCCATACTTGCACATGCGCTACGATCGCACTGACTGCGCTCTGATGTGTCTGGGAACCACCACTGGGAGGGGAACATCTGAAATCGCTGAGAACTCCTCAACTTCTGCGCACTGTCCACAGCATGGCGATTTCCTGGCGTCATTCCTGACGGCTTACCAGAGGGAGTTCGGCTTCACGATCCCTGAAAGAGCCATTGTTGTGGACGATATCAGGTGGAAGCTCAAAATACACTAGCATTCTACCTGAAACGTTACGCAATGGCAATCTGTAACTTCTACAGGGTGCGTGGTGTCGGCCTGAGCAGCGTCAAGGAGAGCCGAACAATTCCCACTGCAAAAGACGTCAATAATCCACCTAAAGAAGCAATCACGAGCTGCTATTTCAAAGCTGGCGGCCGTCTGGAGACGAGTGTTTATCAACTGGCCAATTTACTGGCTGGCCACGTGGTCAAAGGCCCAGCTGTCATCATTGATGCCAACAGGTATGTGCCCAATCAATGGTAATCCGTCTATGCAGTATGCATCTACTACTGTAGCAGTAAGTTGGCTGAATCCTTGACAGTTCACAAGCTCTGCAAACAAGCCCTGAACCTCTGAAATCCGACATTCAGTCATGTTCATCCCACTTCAGTACCATCGTGGTGGAGCCCCACTGCACGGCCACTGTCACAGTGGAAGGCAACCTCCAGATGGAGATTGGGGAGCATGCTTTGTCTCTGAAGACGGCAATAGGCACTGAGGTGGACGCCATCCAGCTCTCCATCTTCTCCCACCGCTTCATGAGCATCGCTGAGCAGATGGGCAGGATTCTGCAGCGCACGGCCATTTCCACCAACATCAAGGTGCAGTGGACGCTGTTTGGCGTATGTAGGCTCTGTTATGGCTACATACATAACAGGTACCAAGGGCAGAAGCAACGTTCGGTCTGTGTGCCCCGTACTTCAATGTGTCATCCAATGAAAGGAAGCCAATCGTGAACATACACAAATTCTGGCCTTGCAGACTGCTCTGTGTGTCAGAAGTGAAGGTGATTGTCTGTGTGTGCGGGTGCTTTTGTCTGAAATGGTGCTGTGGATCTTTAGAACTGCTCTAACACGCAGTGTAGTGATGGCAAATCTGCATAACAAACTCCACCACATGGTAGACACATGCACATAAAGCTAGTACATTTAAAAGAAGCTTTTTGCATCTCTACCTTCAGGAGCGTCTGGACTTCAGCTGCGCCCTCTTCGACGCCCAGGGAGGCCTGATAGCCAACGCCCCACACATCCCCGTCCACCTGGGGGGCATGCAGGCTACAGTGCAGTTCCAACTGCAACACAGAGGTGTGGAAGGACTGAAGGAGGGAGACGTCATATTGGCCAATCACCCGGCGGCCGGGGGCAGCCACCTGCCCGATTTGACCGTCATCACGCCTGTCAGTGACTTCGTTTATGTGATTGTTTTGTGACTGATAGATCTTCCGATGACTCACATTTAGGTCTACTACCGAGGCTCGAAGGCGCCCGTCTTCTTCGTGGCCAATCGAGGCCACCACGCGGACATCGGCGGTATGGTACCCGGCTCCATGCCGCCATACGCCACGCGACTGGAGCAGGAAGGCAGTGACTGACGCCAACTTGGAAGCACAGTATTCTATGTAGGTGTGAGAACAAGTCGCAGTCCTTCAGGCGCCTGTTTCGTCAGCTTCAAGCTCGTGGAAGGAGGCGTGTTCAAGGAGAAGGAGCTGATTGAGAAGCTGAACGAGCCTGCGAAGGTGGAGACCCTGTAACATTGACACGATTTGAGAGAAACACCTTACAAACTACTGATCTTGCAGATCAAAGGCTGTTCCGGCACTCGGAATCTGAACGACAACCTGTCGGACCTCAGAGCCCAAGTGGCGGCCAATCAAAAGGTCTCCCAGTATATTTATTGAATTTGCTTTTCAGCGGTCTTGCTATGACTCGCTACATTTCAGGGAATATCCTTAGTCTCAGAACTGATCGACGCGTATGGCTTGGAAGTGGTGCAGGCCTATATGGGCCACATACAGAGCAACGCGGAGGTCGCCGTTCGTCAGATGCTCAAGGAGGTTAGTATTTTGGAGAATACGGTATGGTATTTAAAGTAACGCTTGATGTTACATACACATAGGTGGGGCGCAAAGCTCGTGAACGCGACGGACAGTCACGACTGCACGCAGTCGACTATATGGATGACGGCACTCCGTTAGAGCTTACCGTAGCCATCGACGAACAACTGGTGAGATAAGATTACTGTATTGAATTTAGAATAATCTACTAAAAAGTGAGCGAACATCAGGGCGAGGCGGAGTTCGACTTCGCCGGCACGGGCCTCGAGGTGTACGGTAGCACGAACGCCCCCCGGGCCGTGGTTCTCTCGGCCATCATCTACTGTCTTCGCTGCCTTGTCGGCCGCGACATTCCCCTCAATCAGGGGTGGGTTAGTGGAGTGAACTGCCGTTAATCCTCCAATAAGCGCCCCCGCCCACGAATAAGCGCCATCCTAGGTAGAGATAGGTCGAAAGAATAAGAGAAAGAATATTTGAGGATTTACGGTGTGTAGCGTCTCACAACTGAATGAATGACCCCCTGACACTCTTATTCCAGATGTCTGGCTCCCATCAAGCTGAACATCCCCCAGGGGGCAATCCTGAGCGCCCACGAGAGCGCTGCTGTAGTGGGAGGGAACGTGACCACGTCCCAGAGGATCGTCGACGTCGTCTTCAGGGCCTTTGGCGCCTGCGCCGCTTCACAGGTGTGTGGGAGTGTGGACGGAAAGCGTCTCATTGTCTCTCAGAACATAGAGCTACTGTTGAGTCTTTCTTTTCTGGTCCAAATTGGTCTGTGATGCAGTCATACCATTGTACTTCTTTTCAGGGCTGCATGAACAACGTGACCTTCGGAGAGGAGGGTTGGGGCTACTACGAGACGGTGGCGGGGGGCGCCGGCGCCCTCGAGGGCTTCTCTGGGCGCAGCGGCGTCCACACGCACATGACCAACACGCGCATCACCGACGTCGAGATCGCCGAGAGACGGTATGCGCAATGATACGTAGCTTGTGGGTACCGTACTACACACCATGCTGTTTACAGTTATCCCCTGGTCATCTCCCAATTCGGTCTACGGCCGGGGACGGGCGGCCGGGGTCGCTTCGAGGGCGGCTGTGGCGTCGTCAGGGAGTACCTCTTTCGAAGGCCCGTCACTCTTTCATTGCTGACGGAGCGGCGTGTCTTTGCGCCCTATGGACTCTGTGGAGGCCATAATGGGACCAGGGGTCTCAATGGGCTGAAGATCGCCAGTCAGAATGGAAGGATGGTCAACGTTGGAGGAAAGGCCTCATTGGAACTGGAGCCAGGGGTTAGTTGGATTTGTGAGAAAGGAAGAATTTGTGACAGAAAAGCTGCGCGATCCGAAGCATTCGTTGTGGCCAGTTTTCGTCGCGTTTCAGGACGTTTTCCTGCTCCAGACGCCTGGAGGAGGGGGTTGGGGCGAGCCATGACACGAGTTACTAGAAATTTTAGGCAGATTATATGATTGTGATACCGAGATTAAAATCCTCGCTTTTGGCGGCGTCGAATGATTTGTCTTGGGTGCTCTAGAATACAAACCGGTGCCAGTTTACATAGGTACATTGGTAGGTAACACTCGCTGTTGGCTTCGTCATCACTTCACGCTCCGGTGTGTCGTTGGGGTATGGTAGCTAGCGGATAGGGGCGCATTTGACTAGTCAATGGACTTCAAAGACTAGTACTGTAACTGGCGTCAGCTATTCGGAGGACTACTGTACCGGAGAAGGACTACTGTAGCGGAGGTGACGCGAGAGTGGGCGTCGCGACTCGAGCGAGCGGAACGGGCAATCGTGCGAAGGGCATTCACCAGGACGATCGGAACATTCCTGACTTGCTTCGGCCCGAAGCTTCCAGAGACCGTCTGGCGGCCGCTCCCTATGCTTAGGCATGGGCCGAGCGCAGAGGCGGGCAGGATGAGTGAAACGTGTTGCTGATTCCTTCGGGTAGAAGCTTTCGGTCGTTGCTAGTGGCGCGCGTGCGTACATAAGGTGATCGAGAACGGCTCGAAGTCAGTCAGTCGGTAGTCAGTTTCCGGATAGCACTCAATCAGTTTCCAGTCAGAGTCAGAAAGTGAGAAGACCCGAAGCCTTGGAGAAAACTTGGAGAAAACTTGGAGAAGTCGAGCAGGAGCTCGAGGGAGGACTGACTGACGCCGAGTCGGCCGTCGTGAAGTTCGGTTCGTGTAATCGCGTTTGTGTCGCCGTTCGTATCTTCCCTGTGTGCTCGTGTAATCGCCTGTTGTACATAACTTTCCTAAACTCCTGCTTACCACACAACAATCGGCTGCTTCAGTAGGAAATTCATCGACTGCAGATAGGAATAGGCCCACAAATTCGACTGCAATTGCTAGAGTTCATCGGCTGCAAATAGGATCAATTACTAATAATGAAATGAACTCAATACGCACAAATCGGCTGCAGATTGGATTGCGTTAGCTAACAAATATCGACTGAAGTTCGCACCAGTAAAGGAAATACAAATCGGCTGCAACAAACGTAGGATAATCATGTAATAAACTAATTAATTACGGTAATCAAGTTGTTGCTTCGTTGTGAATACTCTGCCCGTACTCGTGTCGTGTGTGCTAGGTATTTCGTCTTCCTTCCTCCTGTAACACCGGCCGTCGAACCCCTGTGAGCGCTTATGTAAGTCCATCTCTCGACAACCCAAGGCCGGAGTGTTACATTGTTATCTGCTAGGGGAGGCGGATTCGTTGGGGCAGCCTCCCACATCCGCCTCCAGCGGAAGCGCTCCGTACGTACATAAGTTGCCTGCGCGTACTTAGTGGTCATTGTTGCGTTGCACGACGGCATTGTCGTCAATTGCGAGTTACGGTAGACTGGCGCTTATGTCCACAGACCTCAGAGTCCCTCTCATAAACGCACGCCTTTTCCGAAATCCCGTGTGCCGCTGTTGCTGATTGCGCACAATTGATCTCGTGTGGCCAGCCATTGTCGCGCTCTGTTTTACAATCCGAAGTTGCCGCGGATTTCCCAATGGGCAGTCAAGATTGCTACTTGCTTGCTTCTATGCGCGCCCCCTTGGTCGATTAGCGCCGCGCTCATCCAGATAGGCGCAAGTTAAGTTGCACAAGACGCGAATTTGTGGAGGTCCGTCGCGGTAGCTTCCGTGGTAAGTAAGTTGCCAATTCTAGTCACCAAATTAGGGCCGCGACGCTTGGGCTTGGTGCACTTCTCGCGCTGCGTGAGACTTCAGTGCTGAACGGCACATTTCTAAGAGACTGTCAGTCGGATGTGTAGCTTTCGTGGGCCTGCCTATAGCGCATTTAACTCTGAAACTCTCGTAGGCGTGAGGTCGCAGAAATTTTTGTCAGTTTCACCAATTTGTGTCGCTCAATTAATGCCCACGCAGTTTTTCGTCTCAGTCTATAGGAAAGGACACTGTAGCCTCAGTTTTGATGGCTAGAACAGAGGTTGAAGTTTCCAGCAGCAATGGGCTTTGTCTTCCAGTTCCTCTGTTTGATGGCGACGCTTCCAATTTTGACGAGTGGTCTTCAACTTTCTTTCGTGTCAAAGTGGCCCTAGAATTAAGTGATTCAGCAGCCATACGGCTTGTTCCATGCTTGCTTCGAGGAGACGCCGCTGTCGCCTACTCAGCGCTTGAGGATTTTCAAAGGAGCTCGCTGCCCAGTTTAGTGTCCCACTTGAGAAATGCGCTCCTGCCTGAAGAAGTGGTTCAGCAGCATAGGACAGAGTTGGCAAAGCGTAAGATGGGATCAACTGAGTCGGTCGCAGCTTTTGCAAGTGACATTCAGAGGTTGACAAAACTTGCTTACAGCGGTAGGGTCAGTGACGACAAGTCGTTAGACAAGCTAACTAGAGACCTGTTTCTTCAGAAGCTAAGGTTGCGCATTAGGAAACAGCTGATGTTTGTTGAGCTTCCAGACTTTCGAACCGCAAAGCGAAAGGCGCAGTTAGTTGAGTCCTTCCCAGAGCTATTTGATGACAGATTTGACGAAGGTAGAATTAAGTCTAAGGGCATCTTCAGTGGTTTTTCTGACAGTTCAGTAAGTAGCCGTGGGTCAGGTGAGTTTGATTGCCAACTCAACAAGTCTTCTAGTTGTGCTGCTTACTCTGATTCAATAGATCACCCAGCAAGCAGAACCAATGCCGTAGCTACTTCAGACCGCAATACGATAGTCACGCAGCAATTGTGTGCATCTGACAGTCGGACACCTTCACCAGTAGACAGTGAGATTTCATCGTTGAATAGTCCAGCTTTGGAGAGCAGTTTGGTGACTGAATACTCTAGTTTAGCTTCTGAAGCGATCGCAGAAATCGAAATCCTCCCACAGCCCGCAAGTGAGCCTTCTGATGTAGAACCCAATGTTGTTAGGGAGATGTGTGCAGTCACCGTAGCCAGCTGTCATTCTTCTACAAATACTTTGAAGTCACCGCAAGTCACTTTGAATGACGAGCAATTAATTGCACATGTGTCTGTCTCCATCGCTGCGCTGTCTGCATACAGTATACTGACCGCGCTCTTCGACACGCATTACAGTGGGGAGGCGTCGCTCTCTGTTTGTGCGACTGCGAACTCAAATGGGCACTTTGTCGAGTTTAGAACTTCACCTTCTCCTTCGCATTTGAGAAAGTCGGCCAAGCGTAGAGTACTACTTTACAGACGTTGCCTTCGAGCTGCCTTTGTGGCGCGCAAGCAATGCGGAAATAGGTCGTGTCGGAAACCCGCAAATGTCAGAGCCGCAGCTGCGCAAAGTCCGAATGACAGAGTTAGGTTGCGTCCTGCGACTGATGATGTGAGTAAGCCGAGCTGTTGCGCAATTGAGTTTGATGCAAATGGCACGAGTGAGCAAAGAGTTTTGCGCAATTGTTTTAACTTAGTTGAGCTGCTGTGGGTAGCATGTGCGCAGAAACGACTGAAATTGTGTTTGTTCTCATTGATGCGCTTGAAGCTCGTGTGCAGTGCGGTTGGCTTTGTCCTCTTGTTTGCCACATCACAGCCTAACTGTTCGTCAACTTTGGCAAAGACTAATTTGGGACAGACTCATTTGACTCAACGTTGCGACGAGTTCTCATTCGTCTCCTACACACGTCTGGTCTGCCGCTTGCTCGTTTCGTTAGCTAATGAGCTTAACCACTGCCTGATCTCCATTCCGCTGAGGCAGACCCATCACAAGTGGCCGTGGCGGTTGAAACCTGTGTGACTCCACTTGCGCTAGCGCGCTCTCCGCCCTGTCTCGATCTGAGTGCACTGTTAT
>JASAMZ010002056.1:0-13861 GCA_030248115.1 Linhomoeus sp. GSCO2_2 | reverse complement strand
GTTGCGTAAGCGAACAAATTCTGCGTGGTCTGTGAGCGTCGGCCTACTTGTCTAGATCTAGTAGACGTAGGCTCCGGGGAAGGGTTGCGTGCTACATACAGTAAGTTACGATTGTTTGGAGATAGCAGTACAGCCGCGCAGGTATGTGTGCGTAGTAATGCGAGCTGTGATACAAACTCGTAAAAGCAGGCTCTGTCACTGTTAGGTATCATTGCATGCACGAGTGTGCACATGTGTAGGGCGAGCTTTGCGCACAGCGTACATTGAGGGCTTATCATATCGGATTTTGAGCGGGCGTTGCAACGCTTCGACAACTAAGACGACAACGACGGCGTCGGCGACGACAACGAGACGACGGCTGTGGCAACGGCGACGACCACGACGGCGGCGACGACGACGACTTCGACGACGACGGCGGCGAGTACGGCGATATAACGACGACGACGACCACGACGGAGCACGTGACGTCGCGTGTTTGAGTGCTGGCTCATGTATGTAACGGCGGTATATGACTCAAGATTGTGCTGCTGCTGACAGCGCGTACAATGTGCCTGCAGTGTCCCGTGGGACGACTAGTGCGCGCGAACAGACCACGCAGAATTTGTTCGCTTACGCAACGACACAAATCGTGAATGCGTTTGTCGCTAAGTCCGCTAAAATACACATCCTGTTCGGATGTCGTTCACACATCACGGGAACCAGGGGGATAACGCCCTATGTGGTGTGCGGTTGATCCACAATAAACTTTTGAACTTGAACTTTTGAACAACTCATAATTTGGTGTCTCATAGGGGCTATGACGTCATAGGGGCTATGACGTCATTATTTAGTGACCAGAGGAGTGCCTTTTGTAGTGAGCATTGTAGTGACCACTGGAGTGCCCATTGTAGTGACCCTTGGAATGATCACTGGAGTGCCAATTGTAGTGACCATTGGAGTGACCTCTAGAGTGACCCATGTAGTAACCAATATGGTGGCCCATGTAGTGGCCGACCCTTGTGGTAGCCCTAATAGTGACCCATGTAGTGACCGCTCGAGTGACTGCTGGAGTAACCACTGTAGTGACCACTTACATATGCATGAGGGCTGAGGACAGACAAACCAAATCCTGACGCCACGCCAGTTACCCTGAGAAGCAAGGCAACAAAAATAGTTGTTTATTGAAATCGCGCACTACCGTAGCGACGTCTATTAGAGAGGAAACATAAGGGATTAACCAAACAGGCACCCAAGAACGAACTATTCTCACTACGTTACCATAATCGCTTGCAAGACTCACCGCCATCTCAGGTGCTGCCCGATGGCTTACAGGCAAACCAAACCTTGACGCCTGGCTGATCGGCCTGAATATAGAGGAGCCGTCGTGTTGATAGTAAGTAATAGCTAGGCCACTGCTGTGTCATCTGCTATGATTGCTCTGCAGACGCGCTTCAGTTAATGCTGTCCCAATGTCAACTGCGTGGACATGGACAGGAAGTGTATTTCAGGAAAGTTCCCCCCTATTGGGGGGTAAAGACAGGTGAATTTGTTCGTCTCTCTGAAGACTGATGATGAACAGGTTATGTATTTCGGATAGCTTTGCAGGCACGAACCACAAAATGTGCGATGATGAACAGGATGTGTATTTTAGCGGACTTAGCGACAAACGCATTCACGATTTGTGTCGTTGCGTAAGCGAACAAATTCTGCGTGGTCTGTGAGCGTCGGCCTACTTGTCTAGATCTAGTAGACGTAGGCTCCGGGGAAGGGATGCGTGCTACATACAGTAAGTTACGATTGTTTGGAGATAGCAGTACAGCCGCGCAGGTATGTGTGCGTAGTAATGCGAGCTGTGATACAAACTCGTAAAAGCAGGCTCTGTCACTGTTAGGTATCATTGCATGCACGAGTGTGCACATGTGTAGGGCGAGCTTTGCGCACAGCGTACATTGAGGGCTTATCATATCGGATTTTGAGCGGGCGTTGCAACGCTTCGACAACTAAGACGACAACGACGGCGTCGGCGACGACAACGAGACGACGGCTGTGGCAACGGCGACGACCACGACGGCGGCGACGACGACGACTTCGACGACGACGGCGGCGAGTACGGCGATATAACGACGACGACGACCACGACGGAGCACGTGACGTCGCGTGTTTGAGTGCTGGCTCATGTAACGGCGGTATATGACTCAAGATTGTGCTGCTGCTGACAGCGCGTACAATGTGCCTGCAGTGTCCCGTGGGACGACTAGTGCGCGCGAACAGACCACGCAGAATTTGTTCGCTTATGCAACGACACAAATCGTGAATGCGTTTGTCGCTAAGTCCGCTAAAATACACATCCTGTTCGGATGTCGTTCACACATCACGGGAACCAGGGGGATAACGCCCTATGTGGTGTGCGGTTGATCCACAATAAACTTTTGAACTTGAACTTTTGAACAACTCATAATTTGGTGTCTCGGCACCGCACATTGCAACAATCAGTCATCCGCGCCGCCAAGTTAGATGCGTCACTGCAAGCGTGGCGTCGTGACTCTCCCCCCCCCCCCCCCCCCCCAGCAACAAAGCGCCACGCGCGTGCTCACTTCGCTCAGTTTGCTCAGTAGCGCGTCATTTTGTGTTCCGTGCAAGCGGGAACTAAGCTGCTCTAATCGCGTTTCGCAAGCTTGCTAATTGTCGACCACTTGCGATCACAGGCTGGTAATCGAGAGAAGGAAAGGAGAAGCAACAAAGATTATGGGAAACTGCCTGTGCTGTGTGAAAAGCCGCAAGTCCCGCTCGTCCACCAGTGCTGTTCCAAAGACACCGAACTTGAAAGTGGACGCAAAAGGCGAGTCAAAACATCCTTCTCGCGAGTGATTGTGTTGCCGTCTGTACTAAGGGGCTAACTGGAGACTTGACAGTGACGTAAGGCGAACATTATGGTAATAGTTTTGGTTGAGTAGTCATCACTCATCGGCCGGCCGCGTCCGTCCAATCGTTTGTCTTTCAGCCACGGGACCGTCCATTAACGAGGCGCTGCCGGAGCACCTTCTTCGGGAGATCTTCTCCAACCTCAGCCCCCAGCGGTTTCTCAGTGTTGTCCCGTCGGTATGCCAGCAGTGGAAGCGCATCTATAAAGCGCCAGTCCGCCTCCAGTCAGAGTGGTCCGTCTGACGCTGCTGGAGAAGAAGAGGAACAAGGAGGAGAAGAAAGACGCCGCCGCCGCCACCACCCTCTTCCTGAAGACGGAGAAGGGCAAGAACTCGAAGTTGGTTCTCAAGAGCCCCTCCGCCGACCCACTGAAGAAGGAGCGTCGAGCGCGTCTGCTGGAGAGGCTGTGGCGCCTCTGCTCCTCTTCGCTGCGCCACCTGGAGGTGCGGGCCCTGTTCTACACCGAAGAGCACAGCGTCCTCGAGAAGATGACGGCGCTCTGCGTCGGCGACAACAGGCCTCTTCTCATCGAGCGGCTGTCCCTCTGGTTGTACATGAGAGATGGGCTGTCGGCACCGACGGAAGCGGACTTGGCGGACGAGGCTCAGTGGGGCACGCTGGGCGCTCTGGCCGTCTCTCTGCTGTCGCTGTCGACTCTCGGCCACGTGGACTTGCGCATCTCCATGGGTGGCTTCATCGCCATCCATCTCGACATGGCCCAGATCTGGCAGGGCAACCTGGCGGCCATTCTCGAGTCCGTCGCCGCTCCCTCCACCGAGCTGCGTCTCGACAACGGCCGCGTCTCCACTTCCAGTCCCGCTGCAGTGGTGTCCTCCCTGCAAAAGCTGCAGCACTCTTCCCTGAAGCGCCTGGAGCTGTTCGAGTTGGGGTTCCCCGCCGCCGCCAATCCACCTGGCGCCTGCTTCCAGTTCCACGCGCTTGCTCACATCCACATTGACCACTACAGGGTTGGTCAGAGCATTCATTATCAATCCCCTACCTTAGCAGTGTAATACTAGATTATCTTTTGAAGAGATTCAACTTTGGCACTGCAACAGTGGTAGCCTGTAGGTTGTTTTGTTGAGGAGTTCGTCTTGTAGACTTTGGCATTCCTTTGTAGGAAGAAGGGACGACGTCCATTCTGCGCAGTCTCGCCATGGAGTCGCCACTGCTGGAGACGGCCGCGCTCGTGATCGTGTCGCTGGAGGGCTTGGCGCACCAGCAGGAAGGAGGAGTAGAAGCGCTGTTTCCCGTCAGCTGCGTCGACCTGGTGGACCGTTGCCCCCTTCTGCGCGTCCTCTGCGTCAACATGGTGATGGTGGCCGCCACCCGCGGCCAAGTGGGCGGCTTCACGCCGGTGGACTGGCCCGCCAACCGCTCCCGGCTGCGCCTGGCCCCCACCGAGTTCAAGTGGAATGGCGTCTTCGACGCGCAGCCGTCTCCTCTGCTGGGCGGAGACAACCTGCTGATTGCGGAATTTTTGGATCTGTACGCAGAATTCGAAGACGAGTTCTTTGTGTGGAAGTAGCTGTAGAGTCATTTGCGTATTTGCGTTTCCTGCTACTTTGCGCGTTTTCGCTCTGATTCTCGCTGTTATCCGCTCTGTGTTGTTCAGCCGAAGTGAGACACATTTGGTTGGGGATGGACAGCGGACGCGCCACTGACTCATTGCGCTTATGAAGAATTGCGGATGTTGACCTCTTTCCACAATGCAGTCCCTAAAACGATTCAGTGTCGTTATACCACAAGGGTCATTATACCACGGATTGAGACGTTATACCACAAATGGAGTCCCACAGAGCTTGTGCCGTTATGCCACAAGGCTGAGTCGTTATGCCACAAGGCTGTGTCGTTATGCCACAAGGCTGTGCCGTTATGCCACAAGGCTGAGTCGTTATACCACAAGGCTGTGCCGTTATTAACAGCCGAACTTTTCGAAGTAATCGTTGACGAATCTGCTTGTCATTCACTAGTTGATCGGTAGTCACTGGAATGAAGCACAGCACTCTTTCGAAGATGGGTCTGACGTAGTACGATGGCAGGAGGCTCGTAGCCTTCAGACGGTTGACGTAGTCTCTGGTTGGATGAAACTCGGGCGTGTTATAGTTCTGGGGTTCACAACGGTCGTAGACGGGCTTTAGTCGTTCGTTCGGCTGAAGCCAAACTTGGGGTTAGTCGAAGGTCCGTCGCAGATGACGTGTGACGGCGCGTGATAGTCTCCAAGTCCAATTCAGAAGCGAATACTAGCACAGGAGGGTCAACCTGTTCCACTCCATCGCGCTGCGTGTGGCATAAAGACACAGCTGGTGGTATAACGTCTCAGCCGTGTGGTATAACGACTCAGTCGTGTGGTATAACGTCACAAATCTGTGGTATAACGACGCTCGTGGCATAACGGCACTGTTTGTGGTATAACGGCACAAAGCGTGGTATAACGACTCACTTTTCGTGGTATAACGTCACATTACCCCTAAAACTCGAAAGGTTGAATGCACGCTCAGAACGAACTTTGGATCTTGCATTTAAATTTGAGTTCGGCATAAGAAGAATTGCTGACATCGCAGGTTGTGGAAACCAATTGCGTTTTCCACGACGCGAAATGCCTTAGAAACAATGTCAAACGTAGAACCACCACCCACACTTAACTAGTTTTGTCAATGTACGGTTGCGATAGGTTGATATTCGACGGAAACTCACTTCGAGAAAATAGCGCTAGATACGGAAGCGACGGTGTCTCTCAGTGTCAAAGAGCGAAGGCCTCCTCTCATAGATTAAGCTACAATGTACGCGATTCAGTGAGCTTCCTCTTCTGTTCCCAAGGAACGGCCTTTCACGCGGCCGGATCTCAAGTGGGCCCTTTCGTGTCGAACAAAAGTGGCTTGTTTGCGTTGCGCCTCTCGAGAAGCCTCTCGTCTACACAGGCAAAAGCCGAGAACTTTCTTCTGCGCTTCGCTTCGTGTTGTTCAGTTGAACTGCGAGCATCTTTGAGCTTCGGAAGACCTCGAAAATGGCGAGCGCCTTGTCTCACGAGCTTCTGTTGGACAACCTGATCAACAACATTCAAGGCGGATGTACATAAGTGCGTTCGGGTGATTTGCGAGCTACATAGTTGCGTAACCTTACAGCTCGCGCTTCAGTGTACTACCGGGTGTTTTTTTTAATGTGGTGAATCGCAAAGTTGAATAACTTTTGCGTGGGTCAACTCAGACAGGTGAAACTTGCACACGACAAACACAACACTTGTCCATCAGTGTTGTAAAGAAACGGTACAGTTCGAAGCTAACACACACAAGCTACAAGGTGTCAAACTTGATGTCGAATTTCGAGGGGTTTGCATAAATCAAACCGCTACAACTCTTTCGTTTCAAAAGCAATTTGGATGCAACTGGTCTGATAAGATAGCCCAGTAAACGAGCTTTAATTTGTCACCAAAACGAGCTTCCTAACTTTATCGAGTGTTATTTCGGATGTCGCCAAGTTTCGGCATGAGTGTGTCCGCAGCACTGGAGATTCGCCATTTTGCCACTGGAACGCCATTTAGTGTCAAATTTTACAAGCTGCGAAATGACACTCGATAAAGTTAGGAAGCTCGTTTTGGTGACAAATTAAAGCTCGTTTACTGGGCTATCTTATCAGACCAGTTGCATCCAAATTGCTTTTGAAACGAAAGAGTTGTAGCGGTTTGATTTATGCAAACCCCTCGAAATTCGACATCAAGTTTGACACCCTGTAGCTTGTGTGTGTTAGCTTCGAACTGTACCGTTTCTTTACAACACTGATGGACAAGTGTTGTGTTTGTCGTGTGCAAGTTTCATCTGTCTGAGTTGACCCACGCAAAAGTTATTCAACTTTGCGATTCACCACATTAAAAAAAACACCCGGTACTAGTGCCTTTAGCCCATAGGTGATACTGTATATCTATAGCTGAACACCTATGGAAACAGAGCCGTTTGTATCGACCCATGGAAATCAGCCACTGCTCACAACATGTATTGGCCTATGGTTCACGACCAATGCTCACAACAGCCCATAGGAGAATCTGATAGATCTAAAGTCATTTGACACTGCGCCTCTATCAGGGCCTGCTTTTGGGGTTGCACCAGTTCCCATGCCTCAGAATACACTGAAGCTAACACATGGAAGCTTGCATTTAGCCCATGGGAGATTTCAGATAGATCTAATGTCTTCTGACACTGTACCACTGCCAGTGCCTGCATTTACCGCCTTAATTACACTGAGCTTTGCACATAGGTGTTTGTGTTTAGCCCATACGAGGTTTCAGATAGATCAAAAGTCTCTTGACACTGCGCCCTTGCCAGTGCCTGCATTTATCATCGAACCTGTTCCCGTGCCTCTGAATACACTGAAGCCAACACATGGATGCTTGTGTTTAGCCCTTAGGAGATTTCAAATAGAGCTAATGTCTTCTGATGCTGTGCCCCTGCCAGTGCCTGTATTTACCTTTGAACCTGTTCCCGTGCCTCCAAATAGCTGTAGGAGTCTCACAGCGACAGCTCTGGAGTGAATGGTGACACGACAGTGCGAAATTTCCATGAAAATGACCAGTAGGCACTCTTTAGTGCTCAGAATGTACTGCGCAGCCGATATTTTCGTGATTTTTGTGGAATTTAGACATCGGTCAATGTCCACAATAGGAGATGCAAAACTACAGAGGACGACGGTTCTTCTGATGTATAGATCATCGCGATCCATCAAGGCAGTCGAGAGTTATCGTGTTAACAGACAAACAAACAAACAAACACACTCTTTGCCGCTTACATAGTATATAGGACTAGTGCCTTTAGCCCATAGGTGATACTCTATCGTCCATAACAGACTGCTTACTGTAGCTTATTGCAACATGCAACGGCCCATTGCCCACAGTTACATGCAGCGATCCACGCCCCACAGCCACTGGTCGGACATGCAATGATCCATGGGTTATAGCCATTAGCCACTACTCAGAACACTGTTCAAAGCATGAAACGTCCCATGGCCTGCAGCCACAGGTCAGAAGATGCAGTGATCGTTCGTTCCCGGCTAATGGCCACTGTTCTGTGCGGTTGACCGCTTGCCGCTGACGTTCTCAAGCACATTTGAATGAGACGGATCGCTCACCACCACTGCTTGCAAGCCTGACGACCATTCGATTGTTCGTTCGGCTGTTCTTTTGTGGGTCGCTTGCTCGGTCTTGTCTTCTCGTTTGTTTGTGCGTCGCCTGTTCTGTGCGGTTGATCGCTTGCGCTCGTTCTCGCTGTGAATGAGACAGATCGCTCCCCTTGCTTGTCTGCGACTTCTATCGTTCGTTCGCGGCTGGCCGTTCTGTGCGTTGTCGCTTGCCGCTCGTCTGTCGCCGTTTGTGGGTTCGTTCGCCCCTGCTCGCGTCTGCGCCATTCAATCGTTCTTCGGCAGATGCCAGCTGTTCTGTGCGGTTGATCGCTTGCCGCTGACGTTCTCAAGCACATTTGAATGAGACGGATCGCTCACCACCACTGCTTGCAAGCCTGACGACCATTCGATCGTTCGTTCGCGGCAGATGCCAGCTGTTCTTTGCGGTTGATCGCTTGCCGCTGACGTTCTCAAGCACATTTGAATGAGACAGATCGCTCACCACCACTGCTCGCAAGTCTGACGACCATTCGATCGTTCGTTCGCGGCAGATCGCAACTGTTCTGTGCGGTTGATCGCTTGCCGCTAACGTTCTCAAGCACATTTGAATGAGACAGATCGCTCACCACCACTGCTCGCAAGTCTGACGACCATTCGATCGTTCGTTCGCGGCAGATGGCAACTGTTCTGTGCGGTTGATCGCTTGCCGCTGACGTTCTCAAGCACATTTGAATGAGACAGATCGCTCACCACCACTGCTCGCAATCGCTCACCACCACTGCTCGTAAGTCTGACGTTCGTCGTGCGGCGTGGCACTGTTCTGTGCGGTTGATCGCTTGCCGCTGGTTCTCGCTTTGATGAGAGATCCTCCCGCTCGCTCGCTCCCCCCCGCTCGTAAGTCTACACCATTCGATCGTCCGTTCGCGGCAGATGGCCACCGTTCTGTGCGGTTGACCGCTTGCCGCTGACGTTCTCAAGCACATTTGAATGAGACAGATCACTCACCACCACTGCTCGCAAGTCTGACGGTGGTTGACACTGTGCCCCTGCCAGTGCCTAAGTTTATTGTTTCGCCTTGCAATAGTGCGCGCGCGACTGTTTACCCATTTGTATTTTAGTCATTTGTCAGCCTGCCACTATAATGTATAGCGTACTGTATTTGCACGCACAATGTGCTTAGGTACAGTACTTCCTGAATAGACAAATTCCAAACGTTAGGAATTTTGCAATTTGTGAAAGTTTTAAAATAGGAGGGGATTCCTTCCAGTCGACGACGGTCAGTTTAAGCCAAAGATCTCCAGGATTCGTCAACTGTGGCACGAGAAAATGGCCGGACAAACAGACACACACACACACAGACAGACTCTATGCCGCTTAGTATATAGGACTAGAGTCTTTAGCCCGTAGGGGATTCTCTATGGTCAATAGTGTTGGGTTTAGCCCATAGACAATTGGGTTTAGCCCGTAGGACATTTCAGATAGATCTCAAGTCATTTGACCCTGTGCCCCTGCCATTGCCTACAATTAGGATTGCACCAGTTCCATGTCTGTAAATACGCAATAGACACTTGGGACCCGTGCCTGTAAATACACAGTAGACTCTTGGAATTAGCCCATTGCCAATAGGGTTTAGCCAGTAGGACATTTCAGATAGATCTCAAGTCATTTGACACTGTGCCCCTGCCAGTGCCTACATTTAGAATCGCACCAGCTCCCCTGCCTGTCAATACACAATAGGCACTTGCAGTTAGCCCATTGACAATTGGGCGACAATTGGGCTTAGCCCGTAGGACATTTCAGATAGATCTCAAGTCATTTGACACAGTGCCACTGCCAGTGCCTGCGTTTAGGATTGCACCAGCTCCCGTGCCTCCTGCCATTACACACTAGACACTTGGCAGTTAGCCCGTTGACCATCAGTTTAGCCAAAAGAGATTTCAGATAGATCAAAAGGCACTTGACACTGGGCTACTGCCAGTGCCTGCATTTATCATCGAACCTGCTCGCATGCCTCCAAATAGACCTTGGATTCCCGTAGAGACAACTCGTGTAGTGAATGGTGATACGGCAATAGCTAAATTTGCCGATAATGACTTGCAGTATGAAATCCTGAGTGCCCAGAATGGACTGTGCAGTTGATATTTTCGGTGAATCTTGTGGAATTTAGTAATCAGCAAAAGTCCACAATAGGAGATGCACTATTCCAGGCAGAGGTGGTTCTTTTGAGCTATAGATCTCCAGGATCCGTCAACTGCGTCACGAGTTATCGTGTTAACAAACAGACAAACAAACAAACAGACTCTATGCCGCTTAGTAATAAGGACTAGAGCCTTTAGCCCGTAGGAGAATCTCTATGGTCAATGGCATTGGGTTCAGCCCATAGACAATTGTGTTTAGCCCGTAGGACATTTCGGA
Source organism: Linhomoeus sp. GSCO2_2 (assembly GCA_030248115.1). Classification (NCBI taxonomy): domain Eukaryota; kingdom Metazoa; phylum Nematoda; class Chromadorea; order Monhysterida; family Linhomoeidae; genus Linhomoeus; species Linhomoeus sp. GSCO2_2. Next base: position 3,436 of record JASAMZ010002056.1, on the reverse strand, counting down.
TAGATCTCAAGTCATTCGATCTTGTCCCCCTGCCAGTGCCTACATTTAGGATCGCACCAGCTCCCATGCCTGTAAATACACAATAGACACTTGTGTTTAGCCTGCAGGCAATTGGGTTTAGCCCATAGGACATTTCGGATAGATCTCAAGCCGTTTGACACTGTGCCCCTGCCAGTGCCTACATTTAGGCTCGCACCAGCTCCCGTGCCTGCAAATACACAGTAGACACTTGGCTTTAGCCCGCAGACATTTGGGCTTAGCCAATAGGACATTTCAGATAGATCTCAAGTCATTCGACACTGTGCCCCTGCCAGTGCCTACATTTACGCTTGTGCCAGCTCCCATGCCTGTAAATACACAATAGACTCTTGGGTTTAGTTCGTAGACATTTGTAATTAGCTCGTAGGAGATTTCAGATAGATCTAAAGACATTTGACATAGATCCAAATCAGTTTGATGCTGTGCCCCTGCCAGTGCATGCAGTGCCTGCAAATACACTTTGGAGTCTTACAACGACAACTGTCATGTATGGTGACACTGCATAGCACTTTTGGTGCGAAATCAAGTGTCAATCACAGAGTGTGGTGCCTTTTGCAGTCAGAATGTACTGTTGCAGTCGATATTTGCGAAATATTGTGGAATTTAGTCATCGGTCAAAGTTCTAAAATAGGAGGTGCAAAACTACATGTTATGACGGTCAGTTTGATGTTTGGATCATCGCGATCCGTCAACTGTAGCGAGCGCTAGAGCGTTAACAGACAAACAAACAAACAAACAGACGGACAGAGTTTTGCCGCTTAGTATATAGGACTAGAGCCTTTAGCCCGTAGGTGATTGTCCATAGTCAAAAGAGGACTGTCGTTGGCCAATCTCCGATGGTTTAAACATGCAGTGACACATGGCGCTCCACCACTGGTCGCAAGACACAGTGACCCATGGGAAGCCACCACTGGTCGCAAGACACAGAGACCCATGGTGCACCACCACTGGTTGCAAGACACAGAGACCCATGGTGCGCCACCACTGGTCGCAAGACGCGGAGACCCATGATGCGCCACTGCTGGTCCCAAGACACAGAGACCCTTGGCGCGCCACCACTGGTCGCAAGATTCAGCCCATAGCTGATTTCAGATAGATCTGAAGTCATTTGACACAGTGCCCCTGGCAGTGCCCGCTTTCACCATTGCACCTGTTCCAGTGCTTGACTTCAACACATGGATGTCTGTCTTTACCCCATAGCTGATTTCAGATAAATCTGAAGTCATTTGACACAGTGCCCCTGCCAGTGCCCGCATTTACCATTGCACCTGTTCCATGCTTGAATTCAATGCATGTATGTCTGTCTTTAGCCCATAGCTGATTTCAGATAGATCTGAAGTAGTTTGACACAGTGCCCCTGCCAGTGCCCGCATTTACCATTGCGCCTGTTCCAGTGCCTCAGAATACACGTCAGAGTCCCACAGCTACATCTCTCTAGTGAATGATGACCCAACAATGCAAAATTTCCACGAAACTGGCCCCCAGGCACTCTTTAGTGCTCAGAATGTGCTGTGCAGTCGATGTTTTCGTAATTTTTGTGGAATTTAGTAACCAGCCAAAGTCCACAATAGGAGATGCACAACTACAGAGAATGGCGGTTCTTTTAAGCTATAGATCGCCAGAATCCGTCAACTGTGTCAAGAGTTATCGTGTTAACAAACAGACAAACAAACAAACAAACAAACAGACTTTTGCCACTTAGTATATAGGACTAGTGCCTTTAGCCCGTAGGTGATACTCTATACTCTAAAGGCTATAGAAATTGTGCATACTTATGGAGCCCATGTATTGACCCATGGTGCCCAGCCACAGCTCGCAAGAATCTATAGGAGAATCAGATAGAGTCAAAGCCATCTGACACTGTGCCACTGGCAGTGCCTGAATTTATGGTTGCACCGGCTCCCATGCCTCAGACTACACTGAATTTGACCCCCTGAAGTTTGTGCTTAGCCTATAGGTGTTTTCAGATTGATCCAAAGTCGTTTGACAACGTGCCCCTGCCAGTGCCTGCATTTACCTTCGCACCTGGTCCCGTGCCTCTGAATACAACCTCAAAATCTCACAGCAACAACTCTATAGTGAATGGTAACGCGACAGTGCAAAATTACCACGAAAATGACCCACAGACACTCTTTAGTGCCCAAAATGTACTGTGCAGTAGATATTTTCGTGATTTCCATGGAATTTAGTCATCGGTCAAGGTCCACAATAGGAGGTGCACAATTACAGAGGACAGCGGTTCTTTTGATGTATAGATCATCGCGATCCGTCAACGGTGTCGAGAGTTATCGTGTTAACAAACAAACAGACAAACAGACAGACACACTCTATGCCGCTTAGTATATAGGACTAGTGCCTTTAGCCCGTAGGAGAATCTCTATGGTCAATAGCCCATAGGTAATCTGCAGAGCATGAAGGAGATAACTCAATCATCGAATTCAGCGCACTGCAGGACATTACAGTTAGATCTCAAGTCGTTAGACCCTGTGCCATTGTCAGTGCCTATGATTAAGATCTTGCCATCTCCTGTGCCTGTAAATGCACAATAGATGCTTGGATTTTGCCCATAGACAATCGGGTTTAGCCCATAGAACATTTCAGGTATATCTCAAGCCATTCAGCCTGTGCCCCTGCCAGTGCCTACATTTAGGATCGTGCCAGCTCGTGTGCCTGCAAATACACAGTAGACGCTTGTGTTTAGCCCGTAGACATTTGTGTTTAGCCAATAGGGCATTTCAGACAGATCTCAAGGCACTTGACACTGTGCCCCTGCCAGTGCCTACATTTAGGCTCGCGCCAGCTCCTGTGCCTGTAAATACACAATAGACAATTGGGTTTAGCCCATAGACATTTGGGTTTGGCCCGTAGGAGATTTCAGATAGATCTAAAGACATTTGACATAGATCAAAAGCAGTTTGATACTGTGCCCCTGCCAGTGCATGCAGTGCCTGCGAATACACTTTGGAGTCTCACAACGACAGCTCTTTAGTGAATGGTGACACTGTAGAGCGCGCAACCACGGTTGGGAAGAATAGAAGGCGACTCGACGAGATCCTCATTGATGGACGTTAGAGCGTGACGTGAAGGAGAAGGAGAAGAAGAAGACGAAGAGAATTTACCCTCGTTGGGACAAGAAACGCGCCACGATTTTTTTTCGCCTGTAACTTTCGCTACACTTAACCGATTTTCACCAAATTTGGAATTTAATCTGTCTATGACAATGTTCTTTAGTGTACCAAATTTCATTCAATTCCGTTTAGTACAGCCCGAGAAACAAACATCGTGATGATGGGAAAAGGCGCGCGCGGCCGAGATGGAACATTTGGCGCTGCCGCGCCAACCATGATATGCACAATTTTGTATAACCTGAGCAAGCAATACGTAACTGAACGAAGAA
>JASAMZ010002055.1:0-15810 GCA_030248115.1 Linhomoeus sp. GSCO2_2 | reverse complement strand
AAGGTGGGATCGCAGAGTACTGCTCGCTCAGTGAGGTGGAGGAGTGTTCGTCTCGCGTTTGCTTGCGTATTGCCCATGTTGTGTGAGAATGTTCCTAACTTTGCGGCGGTGTCCGTCCAGCCTCGCGAAAGCTCATCCGTACAGCGTTAACCAAAATCTGTCACACCTTTGCCGACCATGATTCAAGACTTCGAATTGGCGTCCGTTCTGTGCGCCTCTGCCGGAGCGCGTCCGGATCCATTTTCTGTTACTACAAGATGTTCCCCACGGTCAGGGAGCCTCGCAGGTCGGCTGCGAGGACCTACCAGCTAGTCTGCTGCCTTCTCGGAATCTTTTGTACTGTGTAGAGTGCCAACCGAGCCAACCATCGCGTGCTTCCAGGCATACCTGTAACGCGCCCCCTCGGGGAGGGGGGGGGGGGGGGTAGTCTGGTTTTTAGGGGGGGGGGCGGGGGGGGGGTTGGGGGGGGGGGGTTCCAAAACCGAGGAGGGGGGTCAAAACGACTTAAAATTTGGCAAAAAAGTGAGGAAATTTTGCAAAAATAGGCTGAAAAGTGCCAAAAGTCGCTTAATGTTGATGAAAACAGCCTAAATGTAGCGCCGCAGGCGAAAATATTCGCAATTTTTGGGAGGGGGGTCTTTCAGGCTGGGTAGGGGGGGGGGGGGATCTCCCGGCCAGGGGGGGGGGACCCCCACGTCACCCCCCCCCCCCCCCCCCCCCCCCCCAGCGTTACAGGTATGCTTCCAGGTTGATTTGCCGTGCCGATCACACTTCTGGATAGGCAGTTGACCCATGGAGGAGGGAGGGACGCTCGTGGATGAGGAGATGGGAGAGTTGCAGCGGTGATGCTGCTACGCTGGAGGAGCTTCCACGCGGCAACGGTGGAATGGAAAATCTTTGGAACGGATGGGATCTCGCTGCCAACTCGGTCTGTTTCGCTTCACTATCTCTCTCTCCCTCACGTACTTTTTGGACAGGGCAGACTGCGCAGTGCGCACTGCGCACTACTGTTTTCCATCCATTTGCCTTCAGATTGAGCCCGGTATGCAGTAGATCTGCGGTGAGCACGACGAGCTGAAGAAGGAACTGGCCGCATTCGAGGTTTGTAGTGTAATCACTGCCACTGCAAGAGAGACAGTTGATGCCACCGCAACCCGCAAAGTGTGTGGCCCATCTTCAGGTGGAGGTGCGTTGTGTGGCTACTGGCTTGTGCATGAATGGCTAGGTACTACGTCGAGTGCCGGTTGCCGGATCCGGCCGTCGTGCATTGTTTACCGACCCGCGTCTGCCTCATCAAGGGCTGCTCGGCTGTGAGCGTGTTCACCGTGTCGACATGGCTTGTCTGGGGTCAGCTGCACCGAAGCCAGGGCCTCGCGTGCCTCAAGATACTGCACTCGTTGTTGTTGCTGACGCAGCTGCTGATGGCCGCCGAGTGTGCCTCGGGTGCTCTGGACGTCGGCAGCCTCTCCGTATGACCCAGAGGTTGGCTAGCAAGGAAGAAGCACTGGCGTCGACAAGGGCTACTTCCACTTTATCGAGTGAGAGGCGCCAGCAGCGAAGGCGTCAACGCCGTCGGTGAAGTCGTCATCGGCCGCTCCTGGTTCTTGAACGGACCAGCTCTTCTACATATATAGGTGCCCCCCCCCCCCCCCCCCCCTCGGCGACGGCAGCGAACTGGTGCTGCGGCAACTTCTACTGCTACGCAGCCGGACGACAGTGAAAATTGCCGTGACAGAAGGTGCGTACTAGACGTGATCCGATTCTTGTTGTTTAGACTTCTTATTATTATTATAGGGCTGTTGTCGAGTTTTTCTCTCAGGTCTAAGGTCTAAGAGTGGACGAGGTTCAGGTCTACTGGCAAACGCTCGACGCGACGAGCAGAGCGAGCTGCTGCTGCTGCAGCTACCATGGGCCGACTTCGACATAACGGAACATATGTACAACGTGTGTATTGCTTGCACATACATACATAGATGTGGCGAGTCCCAGTTGGCTTGTGGTCGGAATGTGAGCGTTCTCCCCTTTTGAATGAATTGTCGCTGTGTGCACTGTGTGTTACTCGTAACGTAACAGTGCACCTTGAATGTTCAGAATGAGCGGCAAGTGAAGCAGTCAAAGGAGGAGAAGGCGGCGCTACAGCAGGACAAGGCGCAGTTGCAGGTGGGGCACTGGGTCGTTCATAGATGGTGCACACATCAAGCTAGGGTTGATGGTCTCATTGGAGATGCATAGTGGTCAATTGTTTTTGTGGCAAATGGCTGGTATGGTGCCCTAAATAACCCCTAGAGGGAGGTCTAAAATAAGCCCCCTCCCTCAAAGTTTGAGGCTCAAACTGAGGGGTCTGAGGCTCAAACAGTACCCTCAAATAGGCGATTTCTGGCTGCTGTGAAGCCTGATCCATCCATCTGCAACATCTGTAGTTCTAAGCTACACAGGAGAGCTAAGGTAGGGAATTGAAGCTCCCGATGGTCGAACTTTGGGATCCAAAATTGTGTCGTGTTCGTTTCGTGCCGTGCAGGGCGTCTACAGAGCCAACCGGCATATTGTACTTGTGCTTGCAGGTTGAGGCACCGAGTGTACGGCAAATCTGCCGAGCCGATCACACTTCGCGGATTGGCAGTCGACCCATGGAGGGAGTGGCGCCGCCCATGGGCATGATTGATAAGAAGGTAATCAACAAGCCGCTAATTCTGAACATTGGTATGAACGATCGGCACAATGGCAATCGCAAGCAGTATTACATCATTTCTTGGTCTTTCGCCAAAACGTTTCTTCTTCGTCTTTGGCGGTTGATTTGTGGCTCCCACTGTTGACGCCCCCTGAATGTATTGGATGCGGTTAGTAGGCGAGTAGGGTAGTAGGAGAATAGTCCATGCTACTGCAACAGCGAAGGACTGACAGTGAGTGAAGGCAGCGTACTTCATTCAGCGCCTGGAAGCGCCACTCCCATCGCCTGCGCGTCTGCGTGAGTCGTTCGGACTGCCGACTGCCGGCCGTCACCAGTGTCGCCGACTTGTCTGGCGTCTCGTTTTGAATTCCGGGACGTGCGATCTGTGTCGCATCAAGTTCCGCTTCAGTCTCGAGAACGGGGAGGAGATCAAGCGCTTCCGTCTGCCAGTCGACAAAGCGGCAGACTGTCTCGACGTGCTCAAGCGCCGTCTCCGATTGTCCACGCTTTGTTTGGAGTTCGACCACTTGCAGAAGGCGGAGCCTCTCCTGCCACTGCTGCAGGCGGGAGTACTTGTCTAATTATTCTGCGGGTGGCGCCGTAGCAGGAAGTTTGATAGCCAAACTCGGACGAATGGGGATGAGGGAGTGAGAGAAGCCGTCCAGAGGCAATTGGAAGGCGATGAAGAAGTGCCGCTGAGGCGCCGACGCAAGAGACGACTGAGTGCCGCCGCGCCACGACCGACTGCTGCAGAGGACTCAGGTTTGCTTTCTTGCATTTGCGACTCTATTCAGAAGGGAGAACAAGGCAGTCTCTCTTCGTTCAGACGAGGATGAAGGCGTCGGCCTCTGCGCTCCCTGCAAGGTGGTCTTCAGCAGTGCAGAGGTGCTGCAGGCCCACCAGAAGAGACACCACAAAGAAAGCCCACCGCTGTCCCGTGGGAGGCTGCGGCTACAGTGGGGCCACTGCCAAGCTTCTGTGGACGCTAGAGGTTCCAACGGGCGGGCGGTTCTAGGCCCGGCCCGGCCCGTCTGGGTCCCGCGGCCCGGCCCGGAATTTTTTTCGACAGGCCCGGCCCGGAATTTTTTTCGCCCGCCCTCAGGCGGGCGAGACTATACGAGAGCTCGGCGTGCGTGCGTGCGTACGTGCGTGCGTACGTACGTAACGCTCTCGGATCTCAGCGTTGGAAAGACGTAGAGAGACGATCTTGGGCTCTGCGGATAGGTCTCGACTCACTGATCATTCCGCTAAGAGAAGTCGAGATTCAAAAGTTTGAATTGCGCGCGCTACAGTAAGCCGAAGGTCAAAACGCCAAACGGCTCTAACTCGCTCGTACTACGTCGTAGAGCGGCAATCGACACGTCAGGTGAAAGCTCTCGACGCGCTCTTTCATGCGTCTGCAAAAGTTTTTTCAATTACGCAAACACGCACCGCGGAAAACGCCATTCTCGGCATTTTGGCGCTAAAATCGCTCTAACGCGCTCAACTTGCGTCGTAGAGAGACGATCTCGAGCTTTTTGGATAGCTCCCGACTAACTGATCATTTGTTCTCCCATTGGTCGAAACTCAAAAGTTTGAATTTCGCGAGTTACAGTAACTCGAAGGTGCAAAAGCACAAAACGGCTCTAACTCGCTCGTCTTACGTCGTAGAATGGCAATCGACACGCCAGGTGAAAGCTGTCGACGTGTTCTTTCATGTGGCTACAAAAGTTTATTCAATTACGCAAACACGCACCGCGGAAAACGCCATTCTCGGGATTTTGACGCTAAGATTGCTCTCGCCCGCTCAACTTGCGTCGTAGAGAGACGATCTCGAGCTGATTGGATATGTAGCTCTCTACTCAATGATCCATTTGTCTCCCATTGGTCGAAACTTAAAAGTTTGAATTTCGCGAGTTTCAGTAACTCGAAAGTGCAAAAGCACAAAACGGCTCTAACTCACTCGTCTTACGTCGTAGAGCCGCAATCGACACGTCAGGTGAAAGCTCTCGGCGTGCTCTTTCATGCGGCAGCGATAAATTTTCCAATAACGCAAAGACGCACCGCAGAAAACGACATTCTCGAGATTTTGACACTAAGATCGCTCTTTGCTACATGGACAGATTCAGAAGAAGTGCGACACGGTTTGACTGCTCGCAGTGCTCTCTTTGTAGTCAATTGTTTGCCAAAACTTCAACAAGTTTTTGTCACTTTCTTAAAAGCGTTGCTTGAAAGAGAGATGTTCTTGCTCTAAAAGCCAAATCGCGGGCGAAATCAATATTGCTATGCAATACCCTCATGCGAAGCGGGGGTCATGAAGCGGAGCATGCGGGCGATGAGCTCTCGCACTCTCTGCAGAAAGAACGCAACTCTTTGCAATGTCAGTCAGAATAAAAACTCAACTTTTTAATACCGGAGCTTGTTTCGACAGGCCCGGCCCGTTTTAAAACCCATGATCGGCCCGCTCGGTCCGGCCCATCAGAAATTTTTTTCCGCCGCGGGAATTTGTATAACTCAAGCATCTGTGGACCGATCGCAATAAAATTTGGGGACAGCAGAGACCGTTATGCTGTCTAGGTTGTGTCAAAATTGCAGCCACATCAGAGAAGCGCAGCGCCGACACTTCCACATTAACCAAGGTGCACTTTGTCCGACGCCAAGAGAAAATATGAGCGGCGAAAATGCGCTTCCTCTAGCATGGTCGCGTGGGCGAACGATCTCCGCAAGCTTTTAACATAAGCAATGCCACATATTTGGCAATGCTGTGTGCAAATATAGTTGCAATCGGTGCACCCTCGCCTGACCTACGCGAGCTTCTAAATAGCCATTTCAGTACGTATGTAGAATGGATGGTTTCAACTTGCCTCTTTCGGCGTGACCGCGTAGGCGCTACGCGTGAGCGATCTCCGAGAAATTTTGGCACAAGCTACAACACATATTGGGTTATGATGTGTGCAAATATCGCTGCAATCGGTGCACCGACGCCTGATCTGTGCAGGTTTCCACGTAGTTAGTCTAGCATGTGTACAAGAGCAAGTTTGGTATGATTTCAGTTTTGTGGGTCGGCCCGCCCAACCCAGCCCGTAAATTTTTTTTCTGGGCCCGGCCCGGCCCGGCAAGAAATTTTTTGAGTCCCGGCCCGCCCGGCCCGCGGGCCGGGCCGGGTCACGGGCCCGGGCGCCCGTTGGAATCCCTAGTGGACGCCCAACTACTATAGTCATCAGGAGAAGAGGCGCGTCTGCGCCCAGTGGGCGCAGAAGTTCTCGTGCGCCTCTCAGTTGGAGCTGCACCGCCTACGTCGCAACTCGCAACAGCGAGGAGAGTCCCTTCCTCTGTCCCACCTACGCCAAAGAATTCAAGACGCACGCTGACTTGAAGAAGCACGAGAGAATTCTCAAGCAGTTGGGTCGCTTCAGGTGCCCTTTATGCGACTACCACACCTACAAGATAGGCAACCCCAAGACCCACAAGCAGAATAAGCACAGCAACCTGACGCTGCTCGAGTGAGTAGGTTGGTACAGTAGACTTGTAAGCTCGCGTAAGAATAGTGAAGGCGAATTTGAAGTGTCTGCGAAGTGAAACGGCGCGTCTACATGCTTAGACTTAGGTTAGTTACATAATGTTGATTCGGCCTCCGCTCTTCCGTATGCGGCCGATTCTCCTTATTGTCGTCTTGAAATTAGCCGCTTATGTTGCATGCGGTGCTCCACATTCGTTGATTGGTTGTTTCCTTCGCTTTGCTTGATTCCATAATAACAGTGCTTCGCTCGTTGGCGCCTACCTAGTTCATCTGGCTTTCCTTTGGTCGATATTTTGCTCGTTGTTCGATTCCTTCGCCGGTTCACCTTGCTCTTTCCGTGATTTGATTGGCTGTTGGTTTTGGTGACAAAATACGCGTTTAATTCGAGATTGATTAGTGTTTGCGCCCCTGTACATAGGTAGCGTTGTAGGGGTGCTGCCCGCCTGGCCACGTTGGTACCTACTGTATGTTCAAAAGGCAGCACGGCGTCCACGCAGTATTGATTTGGAAGGCTATTGGGCCGCTCGCAGTTACTCGCGTCGTGGGCTGCAGGTCGGCCTCGCTACCCGCGCGATCTCGGTCGATAGTGAGTATGAGCCGCCCATTGGAAGTTGGTGTTCGCCAATACGCGTAACGCGATTCTGTAGTCAATAACGAAGGAAGTGGCGGCCCTGCGGGACTCCTGCCTTCTCTCGCAACTGTAGGGAATGAATGATTACATTCATTCCCCAGGTGTTTCGCATACCGCTGTTGGCTATATCCGTCTCCTGTGCGCCCACCAGAATATCTACCATGACCACCGTAAACTTCAAAGCCCATCTATAAAGCTTCTACAATAGTAAACAAGAAGACCAACCGGCCGCGGCGACCACGCGCTGCCTACATGGTGGATCCAGCCGGGGAGGCTACAAGTCGAGCGGGGACAAGTCGGACAAGATGCTCGCTGTGAACATCGGCGGAGATGATGGCGTGGAGGTGGGAATCGGCGGCGGCAAGAGCAGTTCGAGCTCGAGCAGCAGTTCTAGTTCCAAGAAGAAGAAGAAGGACCACCACGGCTACCACGCGCAGCCCATGTCCGCCCTGCCGCCTTGGTGACCGAGCGCGTCTACGTCGGAGATCCTTGCCCGACTTCAACCACAACGACCGCCAGTGGGGGAGCTGCTGCTGTCGGCGTCGAGGAGACAAGTCAAGTCAAGCAAGCGGTGTGGCGCCCAGTGCAAGTCGTCACGAGAAGAGTCGGTCCGAGGTCGCTGTCAAGTCGAATGGGATGACCGTCGCGCCTCTGACCTGGGATCAAGCGCCCGCATCTGTCCTGGGAACAGCTCTGCGGCTAGCCACCTGTCCTGGAACAGCTCTGGCTCCTGTTGCGGCATCCAGCGAGAAGAAAGAATAAGGATCAGTGATTAACGATCGGCGATCTTCTTTGTTGGGGGCATGTAGGGAATGAATGATTACATTCATTCCCCAGGTGTTTCGCATACCGCTGTTGGCTATATCCGTCTCCTGTGCGCCCACCAGAATATCTACCATGACCACCGTAAACTTCAAAGCCCATCTATAAAGCTTCTACAATAGTAGACAAGAAGACCAACCGGCCGCGGCGACCACGCGCTGCCTACACAACTCTGCAGCGAGCCACTCTCTTGAAAGAGTGGATCACAGCGGAGTCGCCAGAGAGGGTTAGGAGCTTCGTAGGTGCTGCTGTATTGGAATGGTGCGTCACGCTCGGTTGGAGTAATTTTCATGGGTTCGTTACGCGCAGGATCCATGAGACCGGGCACCCCCGTTCGTTATACCATATTCTGCTCTGCAATCTGCGCAACGTTCTACATAGTCTACAGGATTCGGTTAGATGCCTGATTGCGAGATGTGCATGCCGCGGTACCTGCAAGGCAGTTTACTCGGGTTGGAAGCTGCAGACACATGTGGGCGCGCGATCTAAAATGTTCATTGCTAAACCGGAGAAACTGACATTAACGAGATTTTCAGCACTGAATCGAATCTTAAACTCGCTTGTACATGTCGCAACGAGGCGAGAATTGCTTCGTTCGAAATCTCACCTACTCTCCCATACTTACATACCAGCCGTTCCTTCCTGTTGCAGAAGAATTTGTGTGATCTGAATAGCACGGAATGTAGTCGTCAATGGCCGTAATGTCCTGTTGCATAATCTGTCCTGTTGAAGGTCTGTCTGTTGCAAGGTCTGTCCTGTTGTGAGCCAACGGCGGTGGTCGCCTCGTGCGCGCGCCGCAACGTCCGTCCTGTTCATTGTCAAGGTCTGACCTGTTGCAAGGCCTGCCCTGTTGCAAGGTCTGTCCTGTTGCAAGGTCTCTCCTGTTGCAAGATCTGTCCTGTTGCAAGGCCTGTCGTGTTGCAAGGTTTGTCCTGTTGCAAGGTCTCTCCTGTTGCAAGATCTGTCCTGTGGTAAGATCCAAAGAAGACTTCCTAAAGAGATACAGGAAGCAAGTACAAGAAACATGCCAATCGGGAAGCAAGTATACTGTAACGAACATGCTAGCCAATCAGGCGGAGTGCCACGTTGACACTCGCGGAGTGTCACGTTTAACTAGTGCTTTGTTGCGTAGCCGCTCGTTGAGTCGTACTTCTGGGTCTGATCTGTTATTATTGCAGTCGGTCGCTGCGGCACTTGTCGCTGCACGTTGATATTGTAGTTGCAGAGTTCCAATGAGTATGCACACGCAGCTGCAGCGCGAGAGCCAGTTTGGTGAAGCGTTTAGGAAGGCTTGAGTGTGTGTGCGCTTTTGTGACAGTGGTGCTGTGTGAAAGTGTGTCACGGTGATGTGGCTGGTGCCTGGAATTTGAAAAATGCGCGCGGTAACGGCACATATTAAACCAAATAGCGCAATATGTCGGGGTATCTCTTCTAGCGCAGTTCGACTTGCCTAATAGGTGTAATGCCTTCGTATGATGTAGTCTCAACCAGTCGGACGTCGGAGTGCTTCTATGCAGGCTCCTGCACGTAATCCTTGTTCAGACCGGTGGCTTACTCAACCTGATATGCGAGTTGGCAAGTATCGGAACTATTTACGACTGCGTCAGAAGCAATGGTCCAACGGAGGAGACGCGAGCTGCATCTTGGCTGGCCCAGACAATGCAAGGCATGCTCTACATGCACGGCGAGGGAGTGTGCCATAGGGATCTGAAAGTATGCATGTAATGACGTGAACCAACAACTCGACTGTCGTTCTCGTCGGCCACACCCGGCGCGCTTACTGTACATTATTGCAGCTGAACAATCTGCTTTGGCCGACGAAGGCAAAAGAGTCCCGACTGGGGACTTCACATTCTCCCGATCAGTGAGCGAACGAACCTTCTTTGCAACTTCGGCACCCTTCTGCCTCGACGGGATGTGATTGAGACTCATTGATATGGCCGGCGGCACCCTGACTGACACCATTATTGTGGGACAGCAGATTACAGTGCTCCTGAGGTTCTGGAGGGGTGCCCGCACGACCCGTTCAAGAGCGACGTCTGGTCGATGGGCATCTGCTTCTACTCCATCGTCACCGCCCGACTGCCCTTTCGTGATGGAAAGGGCCGAAGAGAGGCGCTTCTGGCGAAGCATCGCCAGCTTTCGGCACTTCCGTTTCCCGTTCTGAAAGAGGTGCCCCCCCCCCCCTCACTTGGGCACTTGTTGCAATTGTTGTTGGCACTCCTCCCCTCCAAAAGGGAGGAGTGTTATGGTGATGGTGCGGATTCTGTGTGAATTGGAACGCTCATAAGTCGGGCTGGAGTTGGCCAATCGAGTCAATTTTTTTTTATTCGATAGGTCTCGGGATGGCGCAGGGTGGATCGAAGGTCTCGACTTCCGTCCGGGACCCGATTTTTGGCAAGTTGCCAAAAACCCGGTTTTTCGGCCTCCGACGAACTTTGGAGCGCTAGAATAGTGTTCCGGTAGAACGGAGCGAGACGAACTTTGGGCCGAATATGTAAAAGACATTGGGCTATCCGATGGTAGGGACACCGTCGGACTGGGTCCGGGTCTGCCCGGGCTGGGTAGCAACAAGTGATACGTGACACTCCTTGAGTGTCAGATAGGCACTCCGCGTGATTGTTTTAGCAGACGGGGGCACAGAAACTAACAAGTGTTGCATCCCGTTAAATTTGTTTGTTCCCAATTTTTTCAGTGTAGAACTAGGGTCTATGGCCCGGGGCGGGCCTAAGCAGATGCCATACACTTAAAGGCCGATGTGGCGCAAGTGACGCGTTGGAGCAGGCTGTACTGACGACGATGAGCGCAGGCTGTACTGACCGCTGACTGTCTATAGCCACTCACAATGTAGAATGCCAGCGGCGCCCCAATTGTACAGGCGCGCCTTATCTACGCTACACAGCGGGGGTTCCCCGCTGGGGTGGACGGCGTCGGTTTCCGTAGTGCTACAGTACGGTGCTCCTATAACTCGGTTCGATTGCGCGTGCGTAGACGCCTTCTCAGCGCGTCTTATCCCTTAGTCTCTGTCCCGAATCATATACGATACCTAAACCAACTTGTCTAAACCGCCTGTATAAACCAAGAAATCCTAAACCAAAAATCTAAACCAACCAGCTTAGACTTCTGTCTAAACTGAGCTGTTTAAATTATAGCTAGGCCTGCATGTATCCATGAGTAGCCCTATATGCCCAGAGTCATTGATGAATAGAAAGAAAGGCAATGATGAGCAGAATCAAACCATTACTTCACCCACTAAACCAGCTGTCTAAACCGCCTTTCCAAACAATGCCCATATAAACCAAAATTTCTAAACCAAATTCTGTCTAAACCAAATGCAGAGACTAAGGGTTATATGGACGGCGTACTGTAGACGCAGCAAAATCAATGGCGGGCGGTATTTTCGGATTCGCGAAATTTCACAGAGCGTAAGTATATTCGGCCAAAATCAGGCTAAATACACCGCAAATCGCCAAACAAACGACAGATTCGCGTTCTGCGGCGTCAGAAAGCCCAGACACACCTGTCAACACAATTTTGAAAATTCGACCCCGGGACCCAGTTTTTGGCCGACCGGGTGCCGAAATCAGGGTAAAGGCGTCCAAACTCGCAAAACAAACACTGGATTCGTGTTCAGCGTCGTCGAAAACCCCCGAAACAAGTGAAAATTCAATTTCGAAAATTTGACCCCGGGATTAAAAAATTCGGCGCGGCCGGGATACGGTACCTCAAAATGGTCAAAACACTTCGTCTAGACCAACTTTTAACGCGGAACACGATGCAACGGTCAATTTGCCGCTAAAGGCGCGCTTTCCGGCCTAAAAATCCATTCAAAATCGAAAATCCCAATTTTCCGCTCGGGACCCGGGACTTTTGCCACCGCGGATCTCCCGAACGGCGAGACCGATCTCGGCGGTTTTGGTCTCAAATGAAAGGTAATATAAGTGTCCAGGTCAGAAATTAAATTGGCGAGGATCCACCGTCGCAAACTCGAGTTATGATTTTTTAAATGTCGGAAAAAATTAAAAAATTTGAATTTTCTACCGTACTCCCGCGTCGGACCACCTAGGGAGCCCGTTCCGGCGATGCCGCCTAGAGGACCCAAAGGCCTACAACATATCCAAAAATCACCAAATTCGGCCCACTTTTGCGATAGTTATGGGCTATTGTTTTTTTTTTTACTTAGTAAAAATTTGAATTTTTGAATTTTCGCAAAATTCTTCCACCGCCGAAATTTTTTCACCCCCCGAGCACGCTGCGCGTCGTCCTAAGCTATCTTTTAAAAAAATTTGGCTCCCTAGGTGCTTCGTAGCGAGCGCTAGGACGTGTTATGTTAACTGTAGGCTTTACCGCTCCTATAGCACTCCTTCGCTTTTCAAGCGGCGGAGTGCCAAAAACCGGGTTTTTCGACCCAAAAGTCATGTTCGATCCCGCTCGGCATTTTTTTGTTCTACAATGTAACGGTCCTTTATTTTCTCGATTTGAAGAACTCGGATAGCCTCATCCCGAATCGTCGTCAGAATCCCGGTCGGATGTCGTACGGGCCGGGAAATATTACCCAAAGTTGGATTCTGGGTCTCCGGGCAAAACTTCGGGCAAGCGTAACTTCCGGTAGGGCGCTCAGATCGCGACGGGACAAAGACCATTCGATAGCACCCGGCGAGCTCTACAACTTTGTAGTAGATCACTTTTTTCGGAGTAACCGAATTTGTGGTGAAAATTTAAAAAAATCGATTTTTGAATCCAAATTCAAAAGTTCTGCCATTCCCATTTCTTGCTGTGCTGATCGATTTTGACGACATTCACAGGGTTTTTGAGGCTTAGCAATACTTTTACTGTGGCAAAGTTTCAACTTTGGACGACGTCAATTTTTGGGCGAAATTTCAATTTTTCCAACAAATTTTCGGTATTTCGGTGCAAAGTGGAGTCAGTTGAGATATTTCGGTGTCAGTTGGACTTTCACGTGATAGAGCATCAAAAGGTACGTTGTTTTTGTTATAAGCACTTTTTTCGTCCGACGCGTATTTTGGCGGGAAATTTGAATTTAAAATTTTGGCTGCCGGATTTGTCCAGGGAACCTACCGTGTAAGTACTCGATTCCGGCTTTTCTTGGATGCTGATCACGAATTTGGCATTGTCTTTTCGTTTTGAGGTGTGTGGGACCATTTTTGAAGAATTTGCTTGCCACCATACGTGCCCTCAAGTGAAAAACCTGGTTGTGTCAGTTCAGCCGAAGCTAGGTGTGTTGTATGTCAAATGTGGGGTATTGGAGGGTCACAATTCCGAATTTGCTATTAATTTTGCGTTCAGAATGGCCACTAAGCTTCACTGACATGTCTCGTTGATCAATGGGCAGCATGATTCAACTCCCAAAATTCTTCTGAAAGAGGGGAGGAGTGCCCCGAGGGGCTCTGCCCCCGTCTACTAATCTTGTCTTCAACTCTTTCACCCCGTGATGGGCGTTTGTGGAGACGACAGTTCAAGCGCGTACTGTAGGCCGGCTCTAACGTCTCCAGTTACCAACAATAGCGCGTCAGTGCCACTGGCCGATCCCTGCACGCAGCGTCGCTGAACACACCCGCTTCAGAACATTTGACAGAGATAGTGTTCAGCGAGCGCGCCGTCGGTGTTGAAGTCGTCAACTGCACAGTGGAAGTAGGCACCTATTCTGCTGAAGGTTGCTTTGCGAGCAAGTTATAAGACACAAGCGCGGAATAGCCTAACGGGTACCCCAACAAGCTTTGTGTAAGGTCTGGATCACAGCTTTGGTATGTAGGTACAAACTTGGTAGCGAGTGCGCGATGGTGTGCACTGAATAGTGAAGTGCCGATAGGCATCTAGTGGGCAATCTGATGCAATATCGCCGCAGTTGGTTTTGGACATTTTGAACGGGGCAGAAATTGCGCCGCCATATATTTGTGGCAGCGGACCGATAAATGGATCAGCGCTGTGGCACGGCGGAAATACATACTATTCACAGGGCGCTTATACCGTAGTCGATCGGGTCAAGCGCGTCAGAGCGGTGCCAAACAGCACTTCTCGTGAGGGTGTGAGCTATGTAGTAGTAACTAAACCGATTGCAGTAAGGTTGATTGTAGTAAGCAAGTAGATTGCGAAGGACAAGCGTTTCTACAGCCTGAAAACGATACCAACCCAAACACACACACACCTGTGCATAGGTAGCGTTGTAGGGGCGCTGAACGTTGCAATCTACTGTATGTTCAAAAGGCAGCACAGCGTCCACGCAGTATTGATTTGGAAGGCAACTTGACCGCTCGCAGCTACTCGCGTCGTGGGCTGCAGGCCGGCCTCGCTACCCGCGCGATCTCGGTCGATAGTGAGTATGAGCCGCCCACTGGAAGTTGGTGTTTCCCAATCTCCTCGTGTAGTCCCTGCTACAAAACTGAACGGAAGGAAGTGGCGGTCCTGCGGGACTCCTGCCTTCTCTTGCAATTCTACTGCGAGCCGCTCTCGTGAAAGAGTGGACTCCGCAGGGGAGTCGCAAGAGAGGGCCAGGAGCTTCGTAGGTGCTGCTGTATTAAGGAGGGCGCGGCAGCGCCCTTTCATTATATTGACAGAAGAAATCCACAAGATAGGTATGCAGTGTTTGTTTGACGACTGTCGGTGTGTAATTGGCACGACTGCACA
The DNA here is from genome assembly GCA_030248115.1 of Linhomoeus sp. GSCO2_2. Classification (NCBI taxonomy): domain Eukaryota; kingdom Metazoa; phylum Nematoda; class Chromadorea; order Monhysterida; family Linhomoeidae; genus Linhomoeus; species Linhomoeus sp. GSCO2_2. Next base: position 1,545 of record JASAMZ010002055.1, on the reverse strand, counting down.
CCGGAATTTCCGCTTGCCTGCGCTCCCAAGCCAGGCGATAACTGATTCGTCCACTTAGGCAGCTTCATTCGTTCCAGTGTAGTTGCTTAGGAGGCGTGCACGCGTTATGACTGACGTGAGATGTATGTCATTGCCGTTTCAATGCCTGATGACGACCCCGAATGAGGGTCGAAGGCTCGCCTGAAATTCCGCTGTGCAGTCATGCCAATTACACACCGACAGTCGCTTTCATTATATGTTTGGCCAACCGGGGGCGCCCGCTCGAGCACCTTCGAGCCCTGCACAACCTTCCGAATCATCAACCGATCTCGTTGAAATTTTGCATAGTTAACCAGTCAGTAGTCGACTACATTCGAGCAAAATTTCAGCCCGATCGGATGACGGATGGCCGAGATACAATCGATGATTGCTTCTCCGCGGCCCTTCTTGGCACGTTCGTTGTCCTTTGGCAGTTGGACAACGTGCGAAAGTGGAATGTTGGCTGACTTCGGCTTAGGTCTGGCGGGCTTCAGCGTCGAATGACGCCGACAACCGTCGCTCGGCCGTCCCGCGCCAGTTAAAATGGCAAGTGAGACCACTATCTAACCGGGCGCGAAATATATTAAGTAGTCCCATGTAGTGACGATCTTTTGCTATCAAGGGAAGAGGATGCAGGCTACAATACAACCGAATTACTTTGGGCGAAGGAGTCGAATGCTGCAGTGGACGCTGGACAGTGCAAATATGTCTAGTCTACTATGTTTTTAACACGGTTCACACTTCACTCAACATCGAATCGTTACAGTCTCGATGCGAAACAGCGTTCCATGAAGTCGATCATCATGCTCGGGTGTATGGTATCCCTCCAGAAAACGCCATGTCCTTTGTTGGCAAACACCTGCAAGAGTTACAACCGTTAAAGCCAAACCCCCTTACGGACATTGCCCGAATGCGGCACATTGCGTGTGACATGATACTGTACACACACCGTAAACACTCTAATACTCTTATATCCCACCCTCCATTGTACCCCTTCCCAGAGTGAGGTTGAATAAGCGTTGATTAGCAACGCAATTCAAGTCAGTCTTTCGCTAAACTTGTTCGGGAACCGCACCTCACTGTCAAAATCGATGCCCTTTGCTTGTAGATGCCAGGCCAAAAGTGCGAAGTGCTCGAAGCCGACGTTAGCTAAATGTGTGGATATAGAGTCACGTCATCGATCGCGGTTCACTCACATACCGAACCCGCAGAACTAAAAGAAACACAGACTACCATATACAGGAAGAAGTATCATGCACCGAAGTCAGCAGGACGAATGCCTTACTGTTCGCTTCTTGGGGGTTTTGTCGCAGTCAAACTTAAATTAGAATACTAGCGACCTGGGCGCGCGCCTTCGGCGCGCGCGGAGAAAAGCCCCGCGCGGGCTCGCTTCGCTCGCACGCTCCAGGCTTTTCGTCTCGCTCGGCGCTGCGCGCCTCGCTCGACAGCCGCCGTCTAACCACTCATTTATCCAGTGCTCTGCATTGATATAAGGCGCAAAGTTCTAAATGTGAATTTTATCACTAC
>JASAMZ010002048.1:15000-26996 GCA_030248115.1 Linhomoeus sp. GSCO2_2 | reverse complement strand
TTCAGTGTGGATTCAATGTGGATCCAGTATGGATTCAGTATGGATTCAGTACTGCTGCTGTGGGTGGCAGTCTGTAGCAGAGATGACATGCATCTGTGTGTGTCATGGCATCATCATGGCATGCATCACTGTCAGTGTGCTAGTAGAAGCGGGTCTGAGCGGACTCCAAATTGACTCTGATTCAGTAGAAACGACTCCAAATCAACTCCGAGCTGACTCCAAATAGACGCGGGTCCAAAATCTTACCCCTTGCTTTGTGTGAAGTTAAAAAATCTTACCCCTTGCCTGGCGTGAAATTCAAAAATCTTACCCCTTGCCTTGCGTGAAATTCAAAAATCTGACCCCTTGGGCATATGCAGGTCAAAACTCTGACCCCTTGCACTATTGGGTGCTCTTCTACAGGGGGCTTGTTTGTTGACTGGTGAAGTCTGAGGACCCTCAGAAATGGATTCTTCTCGTTAGGGCGGTTTCAACGAACCCCTACACGACTAGGTTAGGACAAGGCAGCAACGAGTTATGGCCCGACCACGTTTGCGTGGCCCGCGTGGACGTGGTGCGGGGTACGTCGTCGCCGATGACACCATTGGATTCCTCTCGTCAAGGCGGTTTCAACGAACCCCAACAACGCCCTGTTCCGAGCAGCCAATCAAAAGTTGTGGCCTGACCACGTTTGCGTGGCCGCCGCGTGGACGTGGTGCGTGGTACGGGGTCGCGGATAGCACCATTGTAATTTTCTCGTCGAGACGCTTCAAACGAACCCCTACAACGCTATGTTTGGATGAGCCAATAACAAGTCTCTTTTAAAAAGCGGAGTGGTTTTGAGCTTTGAATTTTTACTGAGATTGTAGCAAGGCCCTCTCCGGTTTCGTGCAGCGTCTTTGACTCTTCTCGCGACTACACTTTTTGGAGTGGTCTTGCTACGCAACATTGGTATCGCTCGGGTTTAATTTTTTTCATCAAGAAAATCATCTTTTCAAACTAAATTTTAAAAAAAGACACTGGAATCTAGCGCAAAACTACAGGTTAATTATGAGCATGATTTGATGTTGGCTTGCAGTGAGCTCTTCAGCGATGTCAAGACCGCCACTCTGGAACGCACGAGTGCCAAGATATAACAAACCAAAATCTGCAGTTTTCATCGCGTTTTGGTTACTGTAGCCCTCTCATTGACGTTTTGAAACTTTGATGTTGTCGGATTCGTGCTCAGGAGGTCGAGCGCTTCATTTTGATATGCGATTCGACTAGGTTCGATGAAGTTTTGATTTTTCGCGGACATTACTTCGGGATACTGTAGCGCGCAATTTTTAAAACTTGTTATTATTTCGACGTCACAGTTCGCGAGAGTAGTCCGAGGGCTACCAGTCGATGTGTCGACCTCAACCCAGCGACGTCAGACAAGCGAGTTACTAAGCCCGAAGCAAGCGTGTCGTTTCCAGTTTTCGACGCGTTTTGGTTACTGTAGCTCTCTGTTTGAACTTTTGAAACTTTTTGTTGTCGGATTCGTGCTCAGGAGCTCGAGCGCTTCACTTTAATATGCGATTTGACTAGCTTCGGTCAACTTTTGTCTTAAAATGGACCCCACTTTGGGATACTGTAGCGCACGAGTTTGAAAACTTATTTTAGTTTTGAACACTCACATGGCGAGAGTAGTCCGAGGGCTACCCGTCGATGTGTCGACCTCAACCCAGCGACGTCAGACAAGCGAGTTACTAAGCCCGAAGCAAGCGTGTCGTTTCCAGTTTTCGACGCGTTTTGGTTACTGTAGCTCTCTGTTTGAACTTTTGAAACTTTTTGTTGTCGGATTCGTGCTCAGGAGCTCGAGCGCTTCACTTTGATATGCGGTTTGACTAGCTTCGGTCAACTTTTGTCTTAAAATGGACCCCACTTTGGGATACTGTAGCGCACGAGTTTGAAAACTTATTTCAGTTTTGAACACTCAGATGGCGAGAGGAGTCCTCAGGCTACTCGACGATGTCTCAAACTCCCCCCTACGACGTCGGACGAGCGAGTTATTAAGCCCGAAGCGAGCGTGACGTACGCACGTACGTACGTACGTACGCACGTACGTACGCACGTACGTACGCACGCCGAGCTCTTGATAGGGTTCGCTCGGCCGAGGCCGAGCGAAAAAAGTTGATTTTTGAGGCTAAAAAAGTGCAAAAATAACGTTCGTGGTACATTTGGGGGTGACGGCATTGGTGCCATTGAATTCGCCTCGTCGAGACGCTTCAAACGAACCCCTATTTGATATGGTTCCAATGTGTTTTGAATTTGTTAACAATTTGTCAGTATGCTGAAACTCCCTTTCGTGGGCGACGTTTTTGCCCCCAGGGGATTCGCGGTAGGTCGGAGGGGGTCGGCGTGGTCACCGTTGGATTCTACGCTGCGAGGCGGTTCGGATAGACTACTGGCGCCCCCTGGTGGATGCACGCAACAACCAGAAATTCAAATCTCGCGGATCTGCTCTCGGCCCGTTGGCGGCGCGGCCCGCGTTTCTCTTCCTGGCCGGCAGGCGGCGTTGCAGTCGCTCCCAGCAGGAGGTCCTGGACATATAAGGGTGGAGATCGGCAGCCATCTTCAGTCCCTGCACCCACTTTACCTCTCTCCCCACCACCAACGCATACACAGCAACGGTAGGTAAGGGTAGTGCAGTCTGCAAAATACACACGCCTTGGTCTGTAGGGCGAGAGTCAGAGGCTTAGCTGGTGAGAGAAAATTCTAGGGGTGCGCTTATTCGAGACCCTGGTTTGTGTCCTGTAATCTACGGAGATGGTACGCTCACTTCAAACGTCGTCCTTAGGCTTGGTCGTCAGCTTGGTGCTTAGGCTCACAGTCTGAGGGTTAGGCTTTCACTCTGCTCAATCTCAACCTTAGGCTATTAGTATGGTCAGAGGAGGCGAGAGGGAGGCGAAAGACTCAATCTCAACCTTAGGCTATCAGCAGGCACTTTTCCCCGCAGCACTTTTCCCCGCAGCACTTTTCCCCGCAGCACTTCTCTCCAGAAGGAAATCATCAACTGCACCGCCCGCAGCTCTTTTCACCGCAGCTCTTTTCACCGCAGCACTTTTCACGGCTAAGCCTATCTATACTACTTAGGCTAGGCGGAGATCGTAGGCCTGAGCAGGAGGAGATCGTAGGCTAGGCAGAGATCGTAGGCCTGAGCAGGAGGAGATCGTAGGCTAGGCGGATATCGTAGGCCTGAGCAGGAGGAGATCGTAGGCTAGGCGGAGATCGTAGGCCTGAGCAGGAGGAGATCGTAGGCTAGGCGGAGATCGTAGGCCTGAGCAGGAGGAGATCGTAGACCTGAGCCTAAGCCTAAGCCTAAGCCTAAGCCTAAGCCTAAGCCTAAGCCTGAGCCTGAACCTTAGTCTAAGCCAGAGCCAACGCTTGAGCCTGAGCCTGAACCTTAGCCTAAACCAGAGCCAACGCTTGAGCCTGAGTCTGTCGTGGTATTATCACGTTTCTGTGCAAGTACCCATTTTTCTGTGCGAATGCCCATTTTTCTGTGCGAATACACATTTTTCTGTGCGAGTACCCACTTTCTGTGACAATACCCATTTTCTGTGCGAATACCCATTTTTCTGTGCGAATACTCATTTTTCTGTGCAAGTACCCATTTTCTGTGCGAATACCCATTTTTCTGTGGTCCGTACCGATTTTTCTGTGGTCCACCATTTTTTCGCCCGGCCTCAGCCGGGCGAACCCCTACGAGAGCTTAGCGTCCGTGCGTGCGTGCGTCCGTTCGTTCGTTCGTTCGTTACGCTCTCAGATCTCGCCGTTGGTAAGTTGTAGGAAGGAGATCTTGGGCTCTACGGAAAGGTCTCGACTTACTGGTAATGTGCCTCGAGAAATTGGCGCTCAAAAGTTTGAATTGCGCGCGCTACAGTAACCCGAAGGTTCAAACTGAAAACGGCTATTACTCGCTCGTCTTACGTCGTAGAGCGGCGTGCGATAGGTCAACTGAAAGGTCTCGACGCGCTCTTTCGCTTGGCATTAACAGTTTTCTTAATTACGCAAACACGCAACACGAAAAGCGACATTCTCGCGTTTTTAAGGCAGAAATCGCTCTAACTCGCTCAGCCTGCTTCGTAGGGAGACGATCTTGGGTTGGTTGAATAGCTCTCGACTCACTGAACATTTGTTCTTCTATTGGTCGAAACTCAAAAGTTTGAATTTCGGGAGCTACAGTAACCCAAAGGTTTAAAACGCGAAACTTATCTAACTCGCTCGTCTTCCGTCATAGTGAGACGATCTTGGGTTCGTTGAATAGGTTTCGGCACACTGATAATTCCGTTAAGAGAACTCGAAATTCAAAAGTTTGAATTGCGCGCGCTACAGTAGCCCGAGGGTCCAAAACGCAAAACGGCTCTAACACGCTCGTCTTACGTCGTAGAGCGGCGTGCGATAGGTCAACTAACAGGTCTCGACGTGCTCTTTCGCTTGGCATTAAAAGTTTTCTTAATTTTGCAAACACGCAACACGAAAAGCGACATTCTCGCGTTTTTAGCATAGAAATTGCTCTAACTCGCTCAGCGTGCGTTGTAGAGAGAGGATCTTGAGTTTGTTGAATAGGTTTCGGTACACTGACCATTCCGTTAGGAGAAGCCGAGATTCTAAAGTTTGAATTTCACGAGCTACATCAAAGGTTCAAATAGCAAATCGGCCCTAACTCGCTCGTCTTACGTTGTAGAGCGGCATTCGTTCGACCGTTTGAAAGCTTACGTTGAGGCAGTTGTTGAACGGTCATTCCTAAAGAAATACTTTTGTTTTTTTAACCGTTGTCTTACGAACAACTTTGTCTGCTAAAAAATTAATCCCGGGCGATCCCAATGTTGCCTTGCAACAACCGCTCAGAAATGCGTGTCTTGCTCAAAAAAATAATCCCGGGCGATTCCAATGTTGCCCTGCAAGAACTCCTCAGAAAGGAGCGTGTCAGAAGTAGCGCATGAGTAGTGGACTCCGGGCGGGCGCGCGTTATATCGGAAAGGCTTCGAAATACTTTACAAAAGTATCCACTCTTTTACTCTTCCACTTTAAAACACTCACAAACCACTCTGTATTAATAAAACAACTCAACTTTTTTAAAACAGCTTGTTAGCCTACCATATCAGACAGGGCAGGCCGATCGAAGTTCAAATCTTCCACACTGAGAACTTGGGAAAGGAGCAAATTTTGCGGGAATGCAACACTTGCAGTGGGTTCCTGTGCCCCATTTTGCTAAAAAAATCACGCGGGGTGCCTATCTGACACTCGTGAGTGCACGTATAACTTGTCATGTTATGTAGGAAACTGCGCTCGACACAGAATCTACAGATTTGCCCAGGCTTGGCGCGCGTAATCCGGAAAGTTTTGCTGCAAGAGTCCAAATTACAAGTTGCAAGAGTTCCACAAGAGTCCAAATTACGCACATTCGCCCGTGTTTGAGTGGCAAGTTACCTACAGTGTTATAGCGTTCTCCACCTGCGCTGCAATGGTGTACATAAGAGTTCCAGCAAAAGACGCCGCCGCTGTGAGCGCCTGCATTGGGATCCTCACTTGTCTTGTGTTCCTATACTATTTGGCGAAGTGCTGTTCCAATTACATGGCATCACGCCAGGGGGACGATGTGGCGCCCGTCGCAAGGGACCCGGACCCGCCGGGATCGGTACTCGACCCGACCCGGCAAGTCGACTTGACTTCGGTTACATCCCCCGTCGGGACCCCTACCCGCCCGTGGCCAGAACCTACTACGGCAGTGGAGTGCCTCCACGCGCTCTCCAACCGCTACCGTGTAAGTGGAGGATAACATACTGTAGGTGGAGGGGGGGGGGGGGGTCCCAAAAGCAAGCAAATACGGGGGGGGGGGAAGGAGGGGGGAGGTTACTGCTTGGCGGGGGATGAGAAGGTGCCTGTACCTTGAATGCTCTAATAGACCGCTCTCCACCCCCCCCCCCCCCCTTTTCACAATTCGGCATTCTGTCTCCAACGGGAGGGAGCTCAGGGGAGAGGGGGGTGGGGCGCTTCTTCGAAGTGTGTATTTATGGCGTCTGTCTACCGCAGCGGCGACCGGCGTACTGGGGAATTTCCACCCAATCGGCGTACTCAACCAAGGTTATCGAACAGGGTCCGAGGGCTATCGGCCGCCGCCCACGTACGAGGGAGCCGTGGGCCGGCCGTGACAACATGAATGGCTGGCGTCATTTAACGAAGGCGAATAGGATTCCATACTGTAAGCCTTCTTAGGTACTTGACGTCATCGCAGTTGAACTGCGCAGTCACTTGTGGTTGTGCATGACACGAATTCGGGTGTTTCGCTTGGACGACACTTAATGAGTGCACGCACCCCTTGTACTGACTGCGTGCACCCCTTTTACTGACTGAGTGCACCCAACGTAAATCTGGCCGGCGTCTAAAATTACTGACTGCGTGCACCCCACAAAATTACTGACTGAGTGCACCAAGAGCCTGGCTTTCCTTCACTTCTGATATGGAGCGAGTGCATAGAAGGGGCACAGCAGGCCTGAGCAGGAGGTGAATAAGATGGAGGACTGTTTAGTCCACTTACAGTTTGCATTAAAACGCGGTCGGCGTCGCGCCTGGCGGGTCGAAAACTGAGGCTTAGCGCGACCACCAACTTCAGGACGCGCTTCGCGCGCCCTGAAGTCGGTCACCGGTCGCGCTAAGCCTAAGCTTCGACCCGCCAGACTGCGACGCCGACTGACTCTTGTGCACTGTGGGCGCAGCGCGAGCCTAAGCATAGCCTCAATTCAAACGAGATTCCTTCTTGAAGTCTATAGAGCGCCCGTCACAAGATTGCCGATGAGTGGGGCGCACTCGGTCAGTAATTTTGTGGGGTGCACGCAGTCAGTAATTCTGGACGCCGGCTAGATTTGTGTTGGGTGCACTCAGTCAGCAAAAGGGGTGCACGCAGTCAGTAAAAGGGGTGCACTCATTCAGATTTTACCGTTTCGCTTCTGCCGTTTGAGTTTGACACCCAGGCTAGCGAAGCTCTTCAGAAACGAATGCTAGAAAACAGTCGGCGATTTGCAATTCCAGCATCGCGTACACACGCCGCATTCGTCAGCGCAATTTGAAATGGTTTCTGTTGGCTAGACAGTGACATCACTTTTCGAAGATTTTCGTAAGTGGACGCGACTACTAATACACGCCATCTCCAAGGATGTTGGACGCCAGTATAGCGTATTGGTGTGCGCTGTGGCTCGGTGCGCCTTCTGAGTGGCGTGGAATAGCAGCGATATTTTCAGCGGCTTTCTCTACAGGGTTGGCTCATTGTTCGCTTATGTGGTTGGCGAGTCGTTGTTGAGAGAGAGAGATGTGGATGTGGTGAGCCTAGTGATTTTGGAATTCGATCAGTCTAAGGAAAACTGAAAGAGTCAACTCGACTCTTTCATCCATCGCTTACTTCTTTCACGGAACTGAGTCGAGTGGGATGTCGTTTCATTTCAGCCTGCTCGATTCTGCTGCTGAGATTGGATTTGGACTCGGAGGAGGACTGTTCGACCACGAGAAGGAGGACCCAGTGCTGTCCATTGCCAGTATGCACAACGACGAGTTCGAGCGTCTCTTCCATCAGCAGCAGCTGTTGCCCAGTCCCAATGAGGAAGTGGAGGACTTGGACTTTCTCCAGGCCCTCGACAGCCATGGCGCCGACTCCATCCCTTCTGCCGCTGCTGTGCCCAATCCGCCGGCCAGACGCGTGGCTAACGTCCCACCCACACAGCAGCAGATTCCAGAGCTGGCGAGTGACAACAACAACAGCGAGGCCCCAAAGAAGCTGGTCCTCAATCCCCAGCAGTCGGCCGACCTCATGCGCATGCTGGGCGTCGACAAGCGGCGCGTCAGCGTTCCCACGCGTCCTCCCAGCGTCGCCAGCTCCTCTGTGCGCGGCGGCGGTCGCTCCGACAGCAAGCAGGCGGAGTACGCACGCATGTACCGGCAGAAGAACAAGCAAGAAATGGCCAAGTTGGAGGCGCAAGTGGAGAAGCTGCAGGAGGAGAAGGAGGAGCTGCAGAGTCAGCTGGAGGACATGGAGAGTCTGAGCAGAGATCAGCAGGCGGAGAACGCCTACCTGCGCTCCATTCTGGCCAATCAGAGCGCTCTGGCCCCCCTGCTGGGCAAGATCACCTCCATGGCCAATCCCGGGGAGAAGATACAATTGGACTTGCCCACCACTAAGAATGTCACCCCGCCTCGAGAGAGAGTGGCCACCCGAGGAGGCGCCAAGCGACGTCTGGCGGCCGGCGACGGAAACGAGGGTGGGGTTCCAAAGAGAGCTCGAGTGGGGGGCGACAATGACGACAACAACCCAGGGGTCTGTCTTCACGTCAAGAACGGCCGTCTGTCCGTGGAGCTGTGCGGTCGCTGCAGTCAGCAAGCCAGGTCGGTGAGTGGCGCGGGAGAGCAATTCGATGCCAATTAGGAGGGAGAGAGAGCTGCTCGCACAGCGGGTGGTGGTAACTGACTGACTGACTGACTGGTCCCAACCAGGACCCAGACAAGGCAGTTGACCCTTTCCCTGCTACGACGCGTCGCGGGACAGGCTTTTTCGAGGCCTGCCCATCCCTATAGGCGAGCCCCATAGGCCGACTTTCCTATGTCGTCGTGTACCATCCCATGCGTGTCTCCAACGTATCCACTGCCGGACGCTATCGGTATGTTGAGAAAATCGCAGAAAATCGATGAAGTCGGTTCTCGTGCGCGCTTGCTGTGAAATGAAGAAGTTTCTATTAGGTGTGTATAGATGCTCTCAAAGTTGTCAATACAAATTGGCGGCATATTATTAGGTATGAGACTATTGAAGAACTAGAAAATAAAAATTGCTTGCGAAGGCGTTTCGCGACTTGATACCGGTTCGTCCTAGGCAAGGTCGAGTGTTGTCGGTTTCTGTGGGTTTTACGTTGTGCGTTCTTGCTCTGTCGCTGTGTGTGGCGTGCTGTCTTTATTTCGGAACCGAGCGTTTACTCGTCAAAGGTTGTCGCTAAGCGCACTGAAACGGCCACCCATTTGCACTGGGGTAGCTCTGGACTATAAGTTTTGTCTTTGACTGTTGAAGTAGTGTTTTGGTTTGCTACACTGAAAGTTGGCAACCTCGGTGCAAACGGGTTGAACATTTACGGCGCATAGGATGCAAATCGGAGGCTAGAGTGGAAACCGGCAGCTACTTGTAATTCTTTCACGGTTGAGTGCTACAGTACTCTGCCAGCGTCCATTCTAGGTGAACGAATTAGGTAGGATCCCAGGCAAATGCGGCAACTCGATACTTTCAGGTCAGGGAGGATTCAAATGCCTCGTGACCTCGTAGCTAGGTCCATCCGTCTGCATCGCGTTTCAGAATCGGTGAGAACAGAAACCCTTGTTCATACTTTGGGTTACGGTATGCATGAAGGTTGACATCTGGCATGGACTGGGAAGGAGGCAAACTTGCCGCAATACAGTAATATTTGAACAAGGAGTCTGAAATATGTAAAATCGTTTTGCTGATACAGTAACGTTGTCGATAGTTTGCAAGAGTTTATAAATATGTAAGTCTGTGTTGCGCAAGTTTGCCTGAGGACGAAGGCTTCAAGGGTGGAGTGCAGTGAGAGGCAGTAGCCGACCAACCAATTAGAGTCACCTAAATGAGAGTGGCATAAAGCATGCAACCGAACCGCGCCTATTGAAAAGAATTGTATGGAGCGGCTGACAGTGGCAAAGGCAATGACATGAAAACTGCTGGCCGCCTGTGCTGGTCACTGGTCAGGTGTCTGGCTGGCTCTCAGTCAAAGGGCATGCAGCGCCCATTGGAGCCTCAGCCAATGGGCGATGGCCGCACCCACCCATGCACCACGAAGCATGCTGAGGAAGTGAGCCATTTGAAGCTATGCTAAGAAACAAGTGCACAGCAAAAGACCAGTTGACTACTCGATTCAAGTGTTCTGTTCTGAGAACAGAAGTTTGTCCAATTGGACAGCGATGCGTATTCTTGCAGGGGTCGCCTTTGAATCGAATAGTCGGCTGTGCGATAGATTACCAAGAGTTAATCGCACTTTCCTCTCTAGTGATGTCGGAGGAGGAGGTGGAGGAGGGAGGAAGGCGGCGGGGAGGAAGGGAGTGAGGTGGCTGAGAGTGAGGGGAGGAGGACTGGGCTGTCGACGGCCTCCGGTGTCCCTCTGCTGGCCTGTCTGTCACGCTGAGTGGAAGGACGGTGCCCTCTCTGGGCACTCGACCACCCAAGCCACGGCACGCAGCCACGCGGGGGGCACTGCCTGCACTGAGGGCCACACGATCCACCCAGACCGCCAGACAGCGCCATCCCGACCCGCTGCTGCCTCTGAGAAGGAGTGTTGCTTCTCTTTCTCTCTACAGAACTCGTCCTCTTTCGATGGGAAAACGGCTCTTGACGTCAGTGTCGCACGAATGCGCGCCAAGGGCCGATCGCTTCGCCCTTCCTCTTGGTGAGTGACGACAGAAATTGTGATGTGGAAGTACCATCTTCATCGCAACTTCGGATGCAAAATTTTTTCAGATCTCGCTCTTCGGCAGCCACGATTCGTCTTCGCTTGGCGCTCGGTCATCGAAGTTCAAACACACGCTTGCATAACGGTTTCTCGCGATCCGTCATCGGTGCATTAGTATACGGGGTAGTCGTCAGTTGTCGTAGTCGTTTGTACACGCTTGAGCTAAGGTCAGCGTTCTAAGAATAAAGAAGGCAGCCGTTGGCATGCTATGTCTACGACCCGAATTGCGTTCGTAATAACCTTGCCATGCGTTTATCGCGATAGCGCACCCTGATACTGTACGCCAACACGACACGAACACACCTTGATTAATCGCAAGTAGCTGTGGAACAACCAATGCGTCCGACACGACTAGCGGAAAGTATGCCAGAAAACAAGAACAGAACACCGGGAAGCGCCTCAACCGGACAAATCGAATGATATTCGGTTTCCAGTAAGGTGTAGGTAAGATAAACAACAGCGAGATCACAGCTTTCCGTAGAATGACGACGCGCGACACGATTTCCCTCAAATACTACCCGAATCGCACTTGATTACCGTGGGCCTTAACCCTTCGTGTTGCCAGAGTCGGAGAGGTACTTTCCGTGCTTGAATGATTCAGCTTTAAAGTAAAACCGATGCGTGGTAGCGTGCCTACGGTAAGCCTCGACACCATTGCACATACGGTCGGCATATAGCTAGACGTGCGAAGCCTCTTGTTGAAATATAGCCAAATATAGCCATACGTGCAATTGTATAGCCAAATTTAAACCTCTTGTCGTGCGCAAAGGAGTATTCAAATCTCCATCTTGTCCCCACTGGCTTCTCCCTCGTTGACTCGGCAGCAGATGAGCTGCGACACTCCCCCTCCTGCACCCCTCTCCACCTTGCAGAAGGTTATGGAGCGAATGGGACGACGACGACGATTTCTACTATTGGATGCCCAATAGCCGCTGATCGAGGACAATTGAGTGGGGAGAGAGGCTAACTGACAGTAGCTGAGACTGACCGCCAAAGAGACGACGCTCGACACCACTGGAATACAGTGTGGAGAGACATGTGGTGAAGTGCAGTTAGATAGATCAGTAACCTCCGATCAGTGAGAGATCGGCCAATCAGTGCACACGCGCGTAGAAGTCGCAAGACCCACCCAAGATGACGGCGACGACCATCCAGAGAGTCTCGAGGCTGGCTCTGGTCTGATTGGCGCTCTTGTTGAGTTCCATCTTTCTCGCCAGTAGCCACTTCTTCTTCTCCAGCGCCTCCTTCATCTCCTCCTCCTGATTCGAGTCCTGGATGATATGAAGCAATGCTTAGTAGTGGACGGAAGCTTGATTTGTAATTGTAATGGTCCGCTACGCCAGGCTTACTGGTCTCCCGTCGTGAAAGTGCTGGTTGGCGCGCTGCTCCCTCCTAAAGTCCTCCAGGTCCCTTTCCATCTGCTCCTCCAGCCGTCGACTGTTCTCGTAGCTGAGACAATGCAATATGCAGCTAATGTTCTATACACTACTGTCGCCCTAC
>JASAMZ010002048.1:0-10000 GCA_030248115.1 Linhomoeus sp. GSCO2_2 | reverse complement strand
CCAACAGCGTCGGGGCTCCCGTCGCCACTATTGGGCCACAGCCACGCCTTGAAGAGGAGCCAGAAAACGACGAAGGAGATTTGAGATAAACTACAGTGATGAAGTGCAGTAGGTAGGGCAGCGTATTCCTTGTCTTGTAGAGAATCGCATCTGTTTGCCCACTGCAATCGGAGTTGTCAAAGGTGATTCACTGAGCAAGTGCATGATGTGGAGGACCGCGCCACTGCAACTCTTGCCCTGCATGATAAGCGGAGCCCTCTCCCCAATGACTCTTCAATAAGCTACGTACAATGTATGTGGCTGTTCTCACTCGTTGAAACCATGCACTCATTAGGTCACACAGTTACCTCCTTCAACGCTGTCACTTCTCACACTCTTTCTTGAATTCATATGTCGAGCGAGAGACGCGCAGGCAATGAATCACCAATGCCTAATTCTTCTTCGTCGTAGTTACATTCGGCGGAGTGTCCAACGGGAGGATAGTGTCCAGCTCATCTGAAATTTTGGCGCGGTTGTCAACACCGAAGCTCGCGCGAAGTGTGTTCACGACATGTCCTTAACACTCAGCCATTTTGCATGGACACAGCTACTCTGCACGCCAAAGCAAGAATACCTCAACGCAAGGAATTTTACCGTAGGAGCGTATGGCCGAAACCGTCCATGCACACACAACCTGGGTCGCTCGTGATGTCGCGCACTCGGAGAATCTCTTCGACGTCGGCCTGGAAGTTCCAGTCTGTCGCGATGTCGTTTAGACCCGTGACGACGTCGTCTCCGTTTCCTGAGTAGTTGAGAGACTGCTGTCCTTCGCTCGGAGCCACGGGCCATGGCTGGCTCAGTTGCGTCTCTCCTAGAGATGGACCGTGCCAACCCTGCTGGCTGGGCGGCTGCTGTGGCTGTGGGGGTTGTTGTCAGACATGCCATTGTCCCAGGATTTTGCCAGTTGTCTTGTCTTTGTCTTTGTCTTTGGTCCCAAATATTAAATTGTCTTGTCCTTGTCTTTGTCCTTCGGCCGATGCCTTAAATTGTCTTGTCTTTGTCTTGTCTTGTCCTTAAATTGTCCTTACATTGTCCCAAATTGTCCCAGAGAGGGATGTGTTTGTGCTGAGTTCATGTTATGTTCACCTACTCGGAGCTAGTATTTCCGAAACAACACAAGCTAGCACTAGACAAATCCTTAGATTCCTACACTCAGAGTCCCATAAATAGTCCCCGAAACACAAAATTGCGGCACACTGGATGTTTGTGTCCATACTGCAAAGGACAATCTAAGGACAATTTAGGGACAATTTACCTATTTGTCCCAACTGCTCATTCTGATTGTCTTGTCTTTGTCTTGTCTTTGCGAAAACCCGGGACAACCTTAATTGTCTTGTCTTGTCGGACAATTTAGCCGAGTTAAATTGTCTAAGACAATTGTCCTTAAAGACAATGACATGTCTGGTTGTTGTTGTTGCTCATGTGGGAATTGCCACTGAAGGGTGTTCAGATGTCCCTGCGGCACTTGCAATAGATCGTACTGGTTTCCTTGCGGTTGCTGCGGATTGCCTGGATGCGTCGCAGCTGGGCGCGGATGAGGTAGCTGATCTGAATAGACCAGACCGGCCTGTATCTGGTCTGGGACGAATCTTCCATTGGCGGCAGACTGTCCCTGTGGTTGCATTTGCCATGGTCGCTCGTGCATATAGTCAGCAGATGGTTCTTGCTGTGGCGCCGGTTGTTCATATTGTTGCCTGTAGAGAAGGTGCTGCTCTTGCCCCGGAAGAAGCTGCAGGGGGGGTGTTGGTTTTTGGGTTTTTGTTGTGGGTGGTTGGTGTGGGGTGCTGTGGTTTGGTTTGTGGGGGTTTGATAGGTTGGCTGTTTGCTGCTGCAATGGAGGTTGTGGGTTGATTGCGTGGATGGGTTGAGGTGGCGGCGCTGTGCTCGGTGGGGTGCTAGCGTTGACGCTTTTTTGCTTGCGAAGCCGAAGAGTTGCTGCCGTTGCGTGGTATTTTCGTGCGATCGTCACCGCTTCGCTCCTTTCTCTTGATGGCGGGCGGGTTTTTGGCGAATGGCGTCGGGCGGGTTGTGACGGCGGTGCGGGCGCCGCCCGGGCGTTGGGCGCCGGGCTGCCGCGGGGGCGCGCGGGGGGAGGGGGGGGGGATGGTTGTCTGGTTTTTGCGTTTGTTATGAATGGCGTGCCGTAGAAGGTGATTATTAGAGGATATACGGTATTTTATCCATCTCAAAAAGTTCAAACGCAAAAGTTCAGTTCGACTACATCTACTGGACGGGCGACCTGATCGACCACGCGATCACCAAGGTCACTCGCGTGGTAGTGGTGACTCAGCTGAGACAGTTCTCCTACATGCTGAAGCACTACTTCCCCAACACGCCCGTCTACTCGGCCGTCGGTAACCATGATGTCGCACCCGTCAACCTGTGAGTCGGAGTTATGAATTTGTCGGAGCTGGACTTGTAGTGCATACTACCACAGTTGGGATTTCGCCCCAGGTTCACGCAAGACTTCGTGCCGCGCAAGTTCAAAATGGACTGGCTCTACCGCATGCTGCCCGCCATCTGGGATCGCCATCTCGAGGAGGAAGTCAACTCTGTGATTGAGTCAGTGTCTCAAGAGTTGTGGCACATTGACAAAGCTCTGACAAACTGCTACCGCCGGATCTTGTCAGGCGCGCCTCATACAGCCACCTGGTCAGGCCCGGACTTCGCCTCATCTCCTTCAACACCAACTACAACTACATGGACAACCTGTCAGTTGCACTTCGAGTTGCGCTCGTTGCAATTTCACGACTTTGCACGCAGTACGCACATGTTGCAGATTCTTGTACCTGAATCGAACGGACCCCGATCAGGGACTGGCCTGGCTTCGAAGTGAACTGCTGAAGGCGGAGGCTGCCGGGGAGAAGGTGCACCTGCTTGCGCACGACGCAGTGGGAATGTTCACTAGCTGGGCCGAGCACTTCTACAGGCTGATGAATAGGTGCGTATGCCCACTGCCCATTGTAGGCGGCGCCCGCGCCTGTTTGATCTGTGGTGTTGCCAATCATGTCACTCGCAGACTCACGGTACGCGTTGACCGTACTCTAATGGTGCGTTAAAGCAGCCAAGCAAATCTATGTCGAAGTTGTGAATACCCGGCCTCCCGTTTGCATTTTGATCCCTAGGCTAAGTTCTTTGCCACCTTGCCGAGGTCGATGGTATACTGTGGCAATTGGTACAGCTTCTTCAGTAAGCTTACTATTCCCTGTCGTCCCAACGCCAGGTTCGAGAGCACCGTGGCCGTCATGCTGCACGGTCACGAGCACTTCGACGAGTTCCACCTCTTCTACGAGGACTTCGACTCCTCCAAGAGGCCCACGGCCGTTTCACTTCTCTCCCCGAGTGCTACCACCTTCTCCGGCCGACAACCCGCCTACAGAATCTACACCTTCGATGGGGATAGGGAGCAGTCGACTTGGGTCTGTGCTAGAAAGAAAGTATGGAATGAACGGCGACCGAAAGTTAACTTGGAGTTTCAGAGAGCCGTGGACTTTGAGACCTACGTGTTGGACGTCAATGAAGCCAACAAGGATGAGAACAAGCGGCCCCTTTGGCACCTCGAGTACAGCGCCAGGGTGCGTTCCCAGAAATTGCGTGTGTACTGTGCAATTTCAAAACTGTGGCGTGCCGTTTGTAGAACGACTTGGGCCTGCGTGACCTGAGCCCCGGGCAGTGGCACGACCTTGTGGAAAGGATGGGCGAAGACCGAGCTCTCTTCGACAAGTTTCTCAGGTGCGATTGCTAATAATATGTGCTCCTTTCCTATGGTGTGCGATATTACCGTATCCCACGTCAGGTACTACAACTCGGAGGTGCCTCAGGAGTGCGACGAGCCCTGCCGACTGGCCCATCTGTGCAGCCTGAAACGGGCCATTCGCGGCCATTTGTCAACGCTCTGCCCGGAGCTCGACCCGTCTCGGGTGCTCGAGGTCTATTCAGGGGAAGAGACGCCTGCGCGCGAAGTGGGAATGGGCCTTTTGAAAAGATTCCTCGGCGACAAAGGACGGAAGAAAGTAGAGTGAAATGGGAAATGGCTTGTGAAAGAGAAGTTTGCCAAGTTCGTTGTTGTGAAATGTGTGGCCGGTAGAGAATAGCGCTTCCACAAAGTGCTCGCTCGCGCGCCAGCGGCGAACAATGGGCGCTGGGCCTCTGGCGGCATTCTGCGCCTCTGCGCTTCCACTTCTCATTGTCAAGTGCTTTCCCTCCTTCCCTTTCTGTCGCCCATTCGCGAATTGAGTGTGTTTGACTTTCCGGACGGAGGCTCTGGGTGAGAGAAGCCTCCCCGTTGAGCCCACCTGGCTTTAAGCCGAGATTTTCCACTGCGCCGTTTTCCCGCGTCGCTGCAACAGAAGCGGCTTTGATGAAGGTCTCAAGAGGGCTCTCCGCCTCCCACACAAGGATCCTCGGCTTTTCCTCGACTGCGCTCGCCACCGACACTGACAACATGATGGTGAGTCCACAGACTCTTGCTTGGATGCTGCTGCACCCTTCTCCATTTCACCCTTTGTCTTTTTGGGCCGGTTTCTTCTGTGTCTACCACCCTGCGGTAATCGTTCCTTCTCACGAGATTTCCCACCTGAAGCGCGCGTTGACGCAAGACTGCACACCTGCCCTGCCAAGCGAAGCGGTAAATCGGCCGCTCGCGTCAAGCCGCGTCGTCGGAATAGCTTTTGCGCCGAGCCGCTATTGCTGCCAACGCCAGAGCAGAGCCAATGTCGGTTCCAGGCGCGAAGGCGCGAGATTTCAGGCCGTTGCGCCGGCGGCTGTCGGCTTGAGAGAGCGGCTGGAAGAAATCTGATTAGCAGAGGCGGAAAAGCGACCGAGGCAACAACGGTCGGCCGCCACTCGAATCGGGGCTCCACCTGCGTCTCTCTCTCTCCATCCCAAATATAAGCAGCGAACGCGCTCGGCCGCAATGTGTTGTTATGTGGAACACCTCTCGCGTGACGGCCCCTTTCCATTTCTGGACTGTGCTCGGCCGCCCTCCATTGTTCCGCGAATAGAAATCAGCTGCGCCGTTTCCCCAAAATACTTCACAATCATTGTGCTCCTCTCCTACACTCACTGCCAGCGGAAATACAGTAGCTGCCCCCCCCCCCCCCCCCGCACCCCCCCCCCCCCCCCCCCCCCCCGCCCATTCGCAGTAATGCTGTGCGCATCCTTCAACTCGTCTGGACTTCCTCCTTCTCTGGGGAAATTCAACTCCCGAAAAGTTTCCGTTGTCGAGTTGTTGCGCGTGGGCGAATAAGGAGCCCTTATTGGTTTCTCCGTGAAACGAGTCCCGGAGTCTCACACTAATGGGATTCGGAGTCGGTTTACTGTAATGTATTCGCGTTGTGTATGTACATGTTTTGAAGATGCTGATGTGTGGAAGGATGTCATCTGACTGTCTGCCCCTCAACTTTGATGGAGGTGTGCATGTGCATGTATGGCGCACGTGCGAATTTGGAGACGACCATTGTCTTCCCGTGGTACAGATGTATGAGAGATCATTCATCCGACAGACAAACTCGGATTACCTGTTCTCGCGGCTACCAAGGCAACCGAGCGGGACGACCCTCTGTCTTTCCGTTGCCGCGCACTAATTAGTTCTGAAGAGGAGCACTTTCATTCCACTGAAAGGCTTCTGCGGCTCGGTGGAGAGAGAGGGAGATAGCCATTTGAGCCCTATAGCTGTTAGCGGGCGTAATATCCAGAATTGAGCCTCGGACTAGCTCGCGCGTGGCAAGGTTATGAATTAGCAAAGGCTTTGGCCGCTCTAAGCGGGCTGTGCGAGTCACCTAATCCCCGGCTCCCAGGCAAGAGAGTCTGTCCAAACAATCCGTTCGTTCGCTCGGTACGCTGTTGACTTCGATTCCCCTCTCCACCCTAGCTACGACCGGACGCCCGATGGATTTTTCGGGGCGTTCCACACGCTTCTTGGCAACCCCACTGGGCCGTGTTTCACAACCGGCGGTGACGTTGTATACACGTAGGCAGTCAAACGCTGCCTTCCTAATTCAAAGCGGTTACCTGCAGGTAGCGCAGGCAGGCATTGTATGTTTAACTGTTGCCAGTTCAAAATCTCCGCTGAAACAAAACGGCGGTATTGACGCTATTCGAACTGTAAGAAATTTGATTTATAACCTCAGGCGAGAATCCAACATACTGCTCTCTTTCTCCCAATCTGGGGCTTGCCCGAAAGGGGAAAGGTGCTTTGGTGACATATTTTCCGAAGGCCATTAAGGGTTTAAGGCCCATACTTAATCTAAGTCGGCCAAAATGGCGTCAGTTCTGGGGCGGACAATAATAGTTTAGGAAGGTCAGAGTGTTCCGCCAGATAAAGGGGGCGCTCGCTGGCACGACGGCGGCTGACACGGCTGGTCAGGTCAATCAAAGGTCGATAAGGGCCCCCACTAACTGCCCATTAGCCTCCTTCCCCTCGCGGCCTTCTGGCGAAGCGGCCAGCGGCCAGTTGAACGCTCGACCACCTCCTAAGATTGACGGCGCTACATTCCTTCGGTGCCAATTGTTGTTCCCCTTCCGCTCCAGAGTTGCCATTCATCGCTACCGTACTTTCCAAAATATAGGTAGGTATGTGAGTATGCTCTGTCAGAGGGTGTAAGAGGCGCCATAATTTGGGAGGTGGTCTTCGATACTTTCCTCCGGCGTCTGGAATCCCACTGCAACCGTGTATTGTCAGTTGTGTTGACTGTTGATACGGTTCATGACCTCTCTGATTTCATCTGGGTCTGAGAAGATTGCACGTAAATTGGATAGCTTCTACAGTATGTCTGTCCCCGTCACCAGCCCACAAGGAAGGCCGTGAACCTCCAATCGGCGGCAACCTCTGACCGTGACGAAGTGACTATATACTGTACGTGCTGTGCAGTTCCACCGTGTCCGACTGAAGCGATAGGAGTGCACGTAATTTGCCACTGGGTGAGCTTGGGTGCACTGGCGAAAGCGAAGCAATTCTGGCGCTTTGCTTTACGCATTTCCTGTTTGGGAGGGGGGGGGGGGGGCGTCTTCCGGAACTCACCGCTAGCTTTAGCTGCCACTCATTCCTCGCCGTTGATGTGAGAATTGGAAGGAATCGACAATGCTGCCAGTTCATTTGACGTGTCAGAAAACAGACTGTCCCTTTGACAGCAAATGCGCACTATGCGCCCTGTACTGTTCCCTAGGGGGAGTTAGTTATAATTGAGCTTCCTCCCCCATCTCCTCCCCCAATTTCCTTTCGTACTTGACCTCACAAGTCGGAGAAAAATGTACTAGGAAGGAAGTGTATCTAAATCAATTTTCGAGCACGGGTTTTGCCACTTAGTAAGCCGGTAATGCTCCAGACATTCCTCCTCCTATCCCCGTCTCTTACCTTAACAACTGCGTACACACTAGTGCCTGTCCCCCAATTGCTAGGCGGGAACTCTGTTGTGACTCGATACCTTTCGGAGGAATCTCCGTCGGAGAGCCTTGCTTCGTCACGACCTTGCAACCATCCCAGAGAGTAGAGTGGGGGTGTGTCTGTCCGGCTGTAATCCTAGACTCGAATGGCGAAAGGCGCGCCTGCCGTGCGGTCGAAGCGGGTGCATTCGCTTTCGCGCTTCCATTATGGCGTAGGTGCATTGTTCCACAGGAATTGTACCGGGTGTCCCGAAAATCCAGCCACCCCATCCACAGCAAGCTGTAGAAAACTCTACGCAGTGAAACTTGCACAGGTTAAAGGTCAATGTCTTGGCACATCTCATACCAATTTTCAGCGTCATACACCCACTCATGCGGGAATTGTTTCGCAAAACGCAAATTTGGTCAATTTCTCAAGACTCGCTGGCTTCTGTGAGCTACAACTTTCGCTACACTGGAGCTAATTTGATGCGACTTGTACCATTTTGAAGAGGACAAAACAAGCTTTCGAACGGTTTCGGAACGAAAGTTGTGTCTCATAGCACGCATGCGAACGATCAAAGCAAATTTGATCGGCCGACCCCAAATCAGGGCGCGCCAGCTCCTCCACGAGGGCGAACAGCCGCGACTAAAAGTAGCAAAATTGCGTTTCGCGTCATAATTCCTGCGTGAGTGGGTGTATGACGCTGAAAATTGGTATCAGATGTGCCAAGACAAAGGTCTTTAATCTGTGTAAGTTTCATTGCGTAGAGTTTTCTATAGCTTGCTGTGGATGGGGGGGGGCTGGATTTATGGGACACCCGGTACAGCAAGTTGCCCCCCCCCCCCTCCACTCTCCACTATTGATTCGAGCTGCGCGGTCACTGGTCAAAATTCTTAGTGGCTACTCTTGTGAAACACGCTCAAATAGGCGTCATTTAGTTGACGAAGAGACGAGGGTTTTAGCGCCTATCTTGACATTCAGAAATCTCAAACTGTGAATTGCGGATCGGTCGCGACAGCTACTGGCGACCATGTCTTCTTCAGCGGTAGTCACGAATCCCTCCAATCCCCCAGCGGGCACTTCTAACAACACACCGGCCAACAATATGCAGTTCAGCGAAGACATAATCAAGCAACTGACACCTGAGGTGAGAAATTGCCACGCAATGAAAGTGTCAGTTGTACATACTTGCGGTTATCAACATTAGCCAAAGCTTCTCAAATTGCAGGAGGTCGACGAGTTTCGCGAAGCGTTCATGCTCTTTGACAAAGACGGTGAGTCTCGGATTGAAGTCAGTAAATACTCACCTAACTGTGATACTGCAATCCGGTTAACCGCCTCAGGCAACGGCACGATCTCAACAAAGGAATTGGGCATTGCCATGCGTTCCCTCGGCCAGAATCCCACTGAGCAGGTACCGTAACCCATTCAGTAGACATTTCAGTATCAACAACATGTAAAAAACAACTCCCACTTCCTTCAGGAGCTGATCGAGATGATCAACGAGGTCGACATCGACGGCAACGGCCAGATCGAGTTCCCCGAGTTCTGCATCATGATGAAGCGCATGATGAAGGAGACCGACTCAGAGATGATCAGGGAGGCCTTTCGCGTCTTCGACAAGGATGGAAACGGCGTGATCACTGCACAGGTGGGTAACTGCTAAAGCAATGTACGTCTTCTTTCAAGTGGCGTCACTAGTAGGTATGGGTAACGCAAAGCGCAAGCTTGAAATTGCGCGCGTTTTGCATTGAACGTTGGTAACTGCTAAAGCGCAGTACGCGTTCTTTCAAGCGGCGTCATTAGAAGGTACTGTAATGCGCACAGCTCAGACATTGCACGAGCATTGCTCGGAAGAGGTTGGTAGTTGCTGAAGCACAGTACGACTTCTTTCAAGCGGCGTCACTAGCAGCTACGCTAATGCAAGGCGTGCAGCACGCTCTTTCAAGCGGCGTCACCTGTAGCTACGGTAATTCAAAGCGAAAACTTGAAATTCCGCGCGTTTTGCGCGGAAGACTATTTGACGCAGCGATCCCGTCCACAAATTAGCAAACAATGCCTTGTCCTTTGCAGGAGTTCCGCTACTTCATGGTGCACATGGGCATGCAGTTCAGCGAGGACGAAGTGGACGAGATGATTAGGGAGGTGGACGTGGACGGCGACGGCCAGATCGACTACGAGGAGTTCGTCAAGATGATGTCGGCCAAATGATACGCGGACACTTCGTCTTGTCGCTTGGACACTGAACTGAAACTGAACTGAACTGCATTGTCACCGTTCTCGTCGTCGCCGCCGCTTGCCGCCGCCGCTGCCACTTCCTCTGCGGTTGTGTCGCGTCTCCGTCGTCGCCTCAGCGTCCCGTTTCGCTTCGCCGCTTCCCTGGAGTTGCGGAAGTACACAGACTCACACCAACAACAGCGTGACAGTTGTGCATAGCAAACATGATGTGATTGCTTCATTGATCTGCGGTATTTGAACTGTTGCAATCTTTAGTTTTAGTGCAATCGCGATAGTCCAATGTATTTTGTATTTTGTGCTACCGTTTCTGATGCAGCGTCTGCTCCAGGTCGGGTTAAGTTTCTTTGGCAAACGCGA